>JAULBM010327266.1:0-13208 GCA_032357055.1 Geukensia granosissima | reverse complement strand
CCTGATGCAGTCCAAGTTTTTGCTCTTGTTCCGTTTTTCCCTTTTGATTGTTTCGATTTTGCCTTGGATCTACTTGGATCGCTGGCATTGGAATTTTTCATTGCAATAATGTTATGTCAATAACGATCCCCTAAGCCGAATAGAATTGATATCGACATATAGATAAGACAAACCAGTAATTGCTTTCAAAACTCTTCAACGTAACATTTGTCAAAGCGCCTGATGCCAACATTTAGAATATCCAACTACTGGGGCATCAAAATAAAACGAGAATAAAAAGAAATGAAAAAAAATCCATTCTATAAATATCAATAAACTTAACACAAAAAAAGATGAAGTGTATATGTGCATTTAGAAATAAGAAATAGATCTCGGCTCATTTCAAAGGCAAATTATCTATTGGGAAACGACGGTAGTTTTTGAGTTTTACTCACAGTAAATTTGTTCAAATATAGAATCTAACAAATTTGATCAATTGTCACACCATAAGTGAATTTTTTTCATATAAATTCCACCTATGAACCAATAAAGCGCACACAAACTCTGAGACTTAGAGTATAGAAATAGAATACTTGGCTTGATTGCTACGAGTCAGTCATCCAATAAGTACAAATTATTAACATCTACAGGCACTAACAAAGATCAACAACGTAAATCAAACTATGAAAAAGACCCCAAAAAAATTGGATAACATTCAAATGTAACAATAATCGACCAATACAGTTTACAAATGAAAACAAATAACAGTATAAAATAAGACAACTGCATCCACTTGACCGTTGGCTCTTGTCTCAGGAAAGACACATAAAGTATATGACGGGTTTAAACATGTTTGTTGGCGCTCAACAATCCTTTACTTGGGACAGTGGTGTAAACAAACCTTAAAAACTGTGTAATATTTAACTCAACTTTTAGTTTATAAAACTACAACACGAATTAACATGAACTGCCGACCTCGAAAAAGAACTCGCTGTTTCTTACAGCTAGTTTAAAATCCCAACATAATTGATACATATTACTAAAATATAATATAATGTACAAATGAAAAAGGCATCATAAAGACCCCCCCCCCCCAAAAAAAAAAGAAAGAATTATGTAATTTAATAAAGGGAAAATGCATGATGCTGTTGATTACTTTAACCAAATTCAGACGAATTTTGGAGACGTCTTGAATATTCACTTCAACTATAATGTAAAGTTACCGGTAGATTTAAATGATTCGTCAATTTAATCAGATTGTGAACAGAGATTGGCCATTAACAGAGGTTCATAACAATTAAAGAAAAGCTGCTTTCAAATTACTAAAGTTGGTGCCTGTAGGAATTCCTTGAACCTAACGATTAAGCTGCGGAGTAATATCGATTGTTGGCCTACTAAATTGGTCAATTTTTGCATTTGTAAATCATCGGACAAGACATGCGCAAACCGAAGTTGCAACATTCTAAATGTTTCGTCCTATGCTGTTTTCGTATCAGGCTCAGCAATAAGATTGAGATCTAACTTATGAAACCGAATAGCCAAAGTTTTAGGATGTTTGAATTAGACATTAATACACAGCGTATTCACGGGCGTCTTGGAGATTTCCATGTGATGTTTTATCAAATTCCAAATTTCTAAGCGAAATTTTCTAGGATGTTCATGCCTGCTCTTCTTTTCAAAAAGAAAGTTTCGCAACTAGAGAAAACCTAGCTTTATGAACGTTGATATGACGCAGTTATCTCTCTTGTCATTACTTCGTTCTAAAAAATATACTATTTTCTGGATCGTTTGACGTGTTATCCCATAACATAATTTTTTATTTTTTTTACATACGTGTGCAAAATCTAAAAAATTCGAGGAAACGCACATTTGCTGTTAAAGACGTATTCAACATGTCTTTCATCTCCTGTGCACAGCTATCAAAAGTCTGAAAGAGTAAAATTACATATTTAGTTTTCATTTATTTTATTGTACACACTCATGACACTGTCGCAATATAAAAAGAAAAGTTAACGACACGAGAACTACCCAATGATCAACATTTATTGGGGGAAGGAGGGATTCTGATCCCGGCCTCCCGTTGAAAAAATCTGGCAATCCCTTAATCCCGGTTAAAAAAATGCTTTTCCCGAATTCCCGTTAATTCAAGTTAATTTTGAAATTTTCTCGTGTTTGGAGTATTGTTTGCCTACGAGTGAGCACGGATCGATATATATGTATGATATAACGTAAGTTAAAGAAGAGTGCGATTAGCTCGATCGTATCAGGTGATTCTCAGGTCATGTACCATGATCTGCCACTTATTCATCTATGTTCATCTATGAAGAAAATACAGCAGTATGCTGTTTTGATCATATACTTTGAAGCTTTAATAAATTTGAAAAATGCACTGCTGATCAAGTTTTTTGACATAAAAACAATCCCGCATTCTCAGAATCATAAAACTCCAGATTTACCGATGAAAAAATATCGTTTTCCGTACTCCCGGTCCGTTTGAATCCCGAATTCCCAGTGAATAAAATCATATATCCCGAGTTCCCGTCGATTAAAAATCGCGATCCCGGCGTCACTGAAAAATACCTTCCCACCCTCTTTTATGCAATCTCCGCAGCAAAGCCGTCTGACTTCTGGTTGTCAGTCCAATCTCTGCCACGGGTAAAAAGGGATTCCTATTGTGCAGATACAGCCTATTAATGGCGTCATTCAACAGTTAACTTCCAAACGACCTTGACACGTGCGGGGAAACTCCAGCCCATTTCCCTATAAAGGGGCGGAGTTTAACTGTCATGGCAGATCACCCGTGGCAGAGTTCATGAACTATGCTGGGAGATTGCATTTAGTGTTATTATTCGTCGTCAAATGGAGATTGTAGATAATGACCTAAAAGTAAATGAAGAAAGAATTTCTACTGACTTAGATAAACAGAATCTACCCAATATCTTTTCATTTTTAAATCTAGAAAAAAGGATTATTTTCTCGCGTCAACATTGGAAGTGTCCGTGTCCTAATGAGAAACTAATAAAATATTGCGGATGTTTTGCATTGCTTGTAAGATGAAGCATTTCTTTGAAATATTGACATTTACCGAGTAACAGGCCAGCATGCTCTTTATTGTAGCCAAATGAGAGTTACATAATATCATCGCTTGTTCTATTTAATATTGTTCGTAAAATAGAAATTAAAAATACATAACAAGCTAAACCCCGAATCGAATCTAAAAAATTGAAGAATTTTTAACAATTTTACAAGTTTTTTTTTTTAATTAGACATATGGAGTGCATATTGATGTCAAGATTTTATGGAATTTTCAATTTTTTAGGCCAAGGCCTATTGCAGTCTTTCGTGGCTCTACTAAATTTATCGACGTTATGTATCATATACATTTGTAGATTATGGGCTAAAAGCCGAGTTGTAACATCTGTAAGTCCAATAAAAATACGTTTAAACCAATAATGTTCTTTTAATGCTCCCTGCTTTCCTCTTTAATTGTAATTCGAAATGTTGTACATATCTTTTCTTGCAGCCTTTTAAATTTAAGGCGTTGAATCTCTGATCAGATTGCATCCGGTTCAAATTATTTTCATTGGCTTTGTTGTCCTTAAAAGCCTCAGAAATTAATATTCTTTTAAATATTTAAGACTTTTATTGCCTGGCTATGGATATCTTAAAATTTGTGCATAAGTAGTAACATGAACAGTGAAATTGAAGAATTGCAAAAAACTCCAATACATAAGACTTTATTTATCCAGCAGGAAACTTTACAAACAAAATAATAACACAAAAACACAGCCACCTCTGTTGGTATCAAATAGAAATATTACGTTTAGGTTGACGAGATTAAGATAATTACATACAAGTTGACGTGTTCATGGAAATCAATTATGTTGATCTTTTAGTTTAAAATTGAGACATATATGTAAAAGAACTGTCTTGTGCTTATGAATAGTTTCACATTTTGTTTTTGGGGCCCTTTTAGGCTTCCGTTATGGTTTGGACTCTGGTTTTTTATTAATGTCATAATGGGACCTGTAGAAGTTTAATTTCGACTTTAATTTGGTGAATTGCTGTATCATGGACAACCATGCCACATCTCCTTTTTATATTCTTCTCATATTATATGAGCTTTCTTAATTTAATGATTACCATGACTACAGAAATTCTGCATGGTATTTTGTTTTATTTGATTACATGGCAGTACGTTTCTCATGTGATTATATTATTTTCGATGATATATTTTGATTACATATGGTGAAAACTATTAGTGAGTTCCATGGCAAGTAATTTCAGATTATTTTATTAACGAAAAATGTCTTGTTATTAGGTGATTCTTGAGAACCCCATCCAAGGCCTCACTATTAAATAAAATATTTAATTTACGGATTTGTTAATAAGCAAGTAACGAGCGTCTGTTTTCATTCTCATGTGTTTTAGTCCGTGATCTATGTCGACCTACCGTGTAACCCCCGAATCCTACCACATAAAATTTTTATGAATGAAGGTCTATACTGAAGGATTTTCGAAGTTCCTAAGAAAATTTTGAGATAGGCTATATATGCAAGACCAAAGTTCAGTGTCTCCCTCAGATGTTCCTAAAATTTTACTTGGAAACATCTAAAATCCTTACATAATATTAGAGACCCTTTATAGTAAAAATCAGATGTATAGTAGGATCCAGTGGGTGCATGGTAGGTCGACCTAGCTGACGTACTATGCCGCTTGTGTACATAACCTGGTTTGGCCGCTTATTATGTTTTCAGTATAAAACATATTTTAAAAATAACTATATTAGAATAAAATACAAGCGTACATTGTATTATTTTTCAATGATATGAAATATATTATAAACAAGAAAAATGTCATTTTTGAAACATATGATTGAAGGAAATTCTATTCTGCAAATATTGTAAAAAAATTGTTAAAACTGCATAGTTCTATCTGCAATCATTTGTCATCATTTTCGGCATCTTTATCCGTTTTATCTGATTTGCTTGGAAAATGTTTTTCCATCATTACGATCGTGTATTTAAACACTGACAATTTTAATTTTAGGAAATCAATAATATACAAAACTGCATTGTAGGGTGCATATATATATATATATATATTAGGGATTGACCGGCGCTGATCGGGGGGGGGGGGCAGGGGTGCCCCCTATGACACTCAAAAATGATATGTAAATGAATAATATGGAGTAAATTTTCAATCTAATTAAAATGAGATCTCCGCACTTGCTCCTCCTTTTTATTTGTTTTTTCTTTGTCGCGTCATGGAAGATCTAACGACACCCCATCTGCGTTCATGTCAAGGTCAAATACGATAACCGATCAGCGATGCTTCACTGGTGCGAAGGCGATTTCCCTGGCATAGCGCTTTGATAAAGTTCCGAAATGTTGCGAAGGGAAATAATTAACCCCTTACATAAATTCGTATGGGATGTACTTAGATCTCCCACGACGCGACCAAAAAAACATAAAAATAAAAAGGTGACCGAGTGCGGAGATCTAATTTTAATTAGATTGGTAAATTTTGGTCTTAATCTTTTTTAGAAATCGAGAAAATTGATGAATCAAGATGTCGGCAAAAGTGCCAAACCAATTTTTTATAAAAGTCTGGGTCCGTCTCTGTGATAGGTAGCTCTAGGGTACTGTTTCCGGGTATTCATATAAAGTCTGTTGACCAATTAATGAGATTTCACTATTACACCTCGACACATGATATTTATATTTATCCTGTCTGTGGCAAGTTTCAAAGCTTGGGAATACATCAGCTGGACCATTTCCTGTTGGCTATATTTCCTGAATATAGTAACAAAGTGATATTTTGTACAATGTCAATTTTATTTTATTTATAATCAGATGCATGGAGGGACATAATAATTTTTATTATGGTGTAAATTTAATAATTTTGTAGTAATCTAAATATTTTTAAATCTGCAGTATAAAACAATCTTAGATCAATGTCAGAAAAATATCAAAATTTTGGTATTCGGAACAAAACTGTTGAAGAGCACGGTAAACCTCGCCCTTCCCCAGTTTCGTAGCCTCATACAAAAAGGTTGGTAACTTTCAGACAATGGCCTAATATTGTATATTAACTCGATATCTACATGTACATGAAATATCGATCTATGAAATAACTGCAGAAAGGAGTGTATTTTTAAAAAATCCTGATGATCTATTTTATCACGAGATTTAACATGAATATTTAGTGCAGGCAGACTACAGCGGACTCAGAAATTCAAAGTTTTTTTAAAAGTTCATCACTGTTTATTTATATATTTATTATATTTATTATATTTATCGTAACACACAACAATGGGAAAATACATGTACAAAGTTATTGTATATAAATAAAATGTTTCAATATTAGTTTATCTTAATCGATAGGCCAGCTGATATTCAGATATAAGTTCCCATAATATTGAAATAAATAATTATTTACATTTTGTAATTAATATTTATATCAATACATCGCTCAGCAATCAATGAAAAGTTAAAGAGCAGGGGCAACTAACATGTCTACCTGATTAGAAAATTTTCATTAAATGACTACAAGTATTAAGTATTATTTTATATAATAATCAGTTAATTTTGAAAAATAGTGAATCATGGATTACAAAAAAAAAATAAATAAAATAAAAATAAAAAACAAGATCTAATATTTATTCAAATTCATATACAAAATCAAGCTTGGTCTTCATTCTTATTGTCATAAATATAAGAAATAAAACACAAAAATGCACTATAAATGCCGAAATAGGGGAGATAATTCCACCTGAAATGACTAAATTTACTTACATTTTAAAGGAAAAACATCACTTTTTAAGACCTACAAATGTAAAGTTAAGTGTATTTTTTGGTCATGATTCACCCACATATACTACTAATTTTTTTCTAATGGGGTCTTCCCATCATATATATAACATACATATCCTTGTAAGAAACCGTTTTGTAATAAAAAAATATTTCTTTCAAAAAAGCTACCCCCCCCCTTTTGTTATTTTTAAGTAATACGCTGTTACCTGTTTCTTTTCAGACGATTTTGGAAGTATCGTGATTTTACTCACATTCTTAGATATAAAGTTTGATGTCCATACGACTGACATGTATGTTTGATATTTCAGAAATCTGATAATATTTCTACGAAAAATAAAATACTTTTAAAATCTACCATTCCTGAAACATTTCCGAGATGAACTTGCCTAAGGGCCATTCTATTCAAGTTGGATTCCATTAAATTTAATAAAAGACTTTCAAACAATAAGACTTTTTACCATTTTTGAGTTGACTATATTATACAATAGTTTTTTTTTATCTTCATTGGCTGAGGAGTTTCAGATGAGAATATGATTTCGGAAGGATTTATAATTTTTAGTGTAAACAGTATTTTTATTCACAAATAACAGAACTTTACGACATTAAGTACATAACGACATAATTACAATACACCAGAGGGATTCAGAAACAAGTTACAAAACTTATATAAATCTGTCTCCCTATCTGAGAAATGACATAAATAGTATACACCTATAGTATTTCACCAGTGGTTTAAGTAGGTATGAATATAGGCGGGAACAGTGATGCTGAATTGTGTCAAGACCCGGACGTCAAAAGTGCGATCTTTCTTTGTACAATTGTTCTATAAAGATTTACGTGTTTTAACTTAAAGCTCAAATCGTTTTGATTGTATTATAAACTGAGATACAGCTTCAAAAATATTCTTATTTTCATCTTCAGTAAGTAAACTAAACTATATTTTATAATTTTTGATATTTCCTCTGTTTTAGTAACGACACCTTTTCTGGTTAGCAAATGAGGACGCCGGATACAATTTTCGTAAATTGACCTAAAACCATTCCATTAAAGTAAAGTTAAAATCGGCACATCAGTTTCTGAGGATAAGATCTTTGAGGTAAATGTCAGACGGAAGCAACAAGTCGTGATCCTTCATGCATGAGTCAGACCAGAGGCGGATCCAGACTTTTGGAAAAGGGTATGGCCCTCTTTTTGTTGGCCTCTTGATTCACAAATTTTCTCTATTTCTCATGGATATTTAGACCAAAATTAACTCAAAACTTATTATTTTGGTTTCAAATGGGTCCCTGGATCCGCCCCTGCAGACAAGCGTATCATGAAAATTAAAAAAACATAGCTTTTGAGATAGCTCGAATAAAATATTTGCTTTGCCTAAGAGGAAATGTGATAGACCTTGTTTTGATTAAACTAATGTAATTATTTCTACACTGTGTATAGTGCACCAAGGAAAAGGAACTGTTTTGACATTATAAAGACGACAGTCAAAAAATTAACTTGTCAATTCTCAACCATTACATCATACAAGACAGTCAATATTATATAATCTATAAGAATGAGAATCTAATTCAGTTTGAAATTTCATATCTTTCTCGGCAATAAATGAACATGCACAATTTTAATGTTAACAAATTTAAAAAGTGAAGAGAATTTGACGCATCTAAAGAAACTTTTATTCACATATTAAATACAGTTTAAATATATAGTAAATTGTCGTGTCTGTAAATTATTTTAACATAAATTGAACAAAAAACGTACACATGTCAGTTGTCAAACTCTTTTATGATGTACAAGATTTAAACGAAATGTTGATCAATTTGGAGTCTTTAAGTACAGCTTAAATGCAAGGGAATCATTTCCTCTTCAACGTTTACCGTGTGACTACTTGCCTGAGGACCGCCACGGTGGTGTATTGGTTAGCGTGCTCGCCTAAAACTCATAAGATCGTGGTTTTTAGCGAAATCGAACCAAACCAAACACATTAAATTGGTATCTGCTCCTTTTCCACTTAGCAAGCAGCCATTTGAAGTAAGGACTGGTCCGCCTACAGTCTGAAAAATGTGTCTGGGTTAATCGTATGTTTTGTCTGTGATATTTGATTTTTACAAATCTTTCGTTTCTTCTGCCTGTGATATTGCTTTTTACAGTACATGTATAATCTTGACTTTTAAAAATTTTAAGTACTGAATATCTTACTTTTGATTAAATTTTAGTAAATATTGAGTATGTTCCCGCCACGATATGGCTGAAATACTGCCGACGTGGCGTTAAACACCAATCAATCAATAAATCGTATGTCTTCCTGTGGACCTTTGCTGTCCTTTATTCATTGAATTTTGACGCCACGTCGGCAATATTTCAACCAAATCGTGGCGAATGTTGCTTTTGTGAGCTAGCACGTTAAAAATGAGGCTCGTCATGACAGACTAACAAAAAGCAGGGTTCGTACAAACATATTCGATTTAATATTTTTTCCGATGGCTAGTTTCATGAGTTCTGAAACCCACATTTTTTGGAAAAAAAGCTAATATTGTATTCCGAATAGAATCCTTTCAAATGTTTTATTTCATCCAATTCTATTATTTAACAATCCTCTTAAAATAACTAATATAATCGTGCAATATATTAATATGCAATCATTATCTATCATTTCCTTACAAGAATTTTGCTTGAAAATGTCTAGCAATACCTATTCCTAATGTAAGGTCGAAAATAAAAATTTTCCATTTTTGTGAGCAAGTTTATTTCAAATTGATAGGTATTTATTTCCTTTTGTATCAGTAGTTAGAGAAAATGTTTCTATAGAACGTAATTTTGGAAGAGTTGTCTGTCCTTTATTGAGCAGATTTTGTATTTATAACTTCAAAATTACCAATATTAAATAAATATGGAAAATTTAGGTATGCTTTATGTAAATTTCAAGGAGTTACCTCTCATAAGTAGCATTAGAACCAAAACAAAGGAAGTCAAAGATTTAAATGAAGCAAAAGAAGTACTCAAATTTCAACAAATCAAAGTAGGAAGCCAAATCGGACGACAGTGCGTTACTTTTAAATTTAATGTCAGACAAGTATGACAACTGGGCTGTTGAATTTCCTTTATCTTGCAATTAAGCGTTTTATTATACAAATATACTATAGTGATTTTGTATAAATTGTCTCCTGTTATCCCTACTCATTACACGTATGAGCGATTCGGAATATTAAATTCGGAAACAAGCTTACTGGTGTCTTCAAATACGTCCGCGTTTTTCAAAATTGTGGAAATGATGAAACGAATCAACAATTATAGAAAGAAAATCGTCCAGTTATTTACCTTCTAAGACTTTCAGGATAAAACAAAACATGTATATTGCCGTAAAATATCAAATTCATTTTTTCTCGATACGCTGGGCAAAGCCTCGCGACATGTTTCCCGTTTCTAAAGCCCGTACAAATAAATTTGATATTTTACGGCAATGTACATGTATTCTATATATATATCTTCTATTACTGACCATTATAATGAAAAAAGTTAGTTTTTGTTATTGTCATAATATTATGACTTTGAATTTATATTATTTCTTGTCTTTTTTGTGGACCGTGATTCGCTTTTATCTAAAATTTCCTGATTCTAATCTTAGAGACAATACCACTCCATCTACATATAATGTATATAAATACATTTCCAAAACGTGTGCGTCACAAATTATACTGTATGTATATGTACTTTCTTAGTCTTATTTTTAACGTTTTTTGAAACACTTACGTTTATAGATCAAAAATGTGATTGATTTTCGTTTCTGTGCATTTCTGTTTTGGCCTTCAGTATTTGACCAGGGTCAATGTTTAGTTAATTTACCATTGATATGTCAATTATTGAAGAAAAGAATATTGTATGGAAATATTTAATTTAAAGAAATTTAAAGCGGTATACTTTCTGAAGACGATATGACTGTTCACTAGATCTAATCAGTAGACCTTTGACAATCAGAAACAATGGATCTTTTATGGCATAAATTCCAAGGTAGGATACACATTAATAAAAGTATACTGTATAATTCATTGGATTTTTGCATTTCAGATTTGCACTTGTCATATCTGTGTTCTATTTCATTTATCCACAAAAATACGAATAAATTATTTAAGCACAAACAGTCAAATTGTTCTAATTTTTTTCTTTTTCCTGTATTGTCCATGGCTTCTTGTAGCTGACGAATTGGTCGTTTCGTTCGAGTTGTCCGCTTTTGTCTGGTTATCAAATGTTATTCTTATGTTGCTCGATTTGGAAACATGTTGACATCAATTCACCTACATTTGCAACATTGGTAAACTTTTTTGCATTGACGCTAATTGAAGTTTGATCATTTTGATTTAAGAAAAAAATGTACCATGGTTTCTTTCGCTAACAGTTTTAGTTTTATTTCTAAACAGAAATCATTACTTCATGTTGAAATCTCGAACAACATTCAAATATTTATCAGTTGGTTAAGACGTGACAAACTTGAGTATTGAATATTTTTTCCTTTAATGTTCCACAAAAACTATGAATCTTTGGTACGCATTTAAGAATTTCAATGCTTTGGATTAATTAAAGATAACTGAATATAAAGTTTAAAAAGCTTCTGATTTGTGTTAGATAGTTTTAACTCATTTAACCGCCTCGGTGGTGTAAAGGTTAGCGTGCTCACTCGAGAGCGGGAGGCCGTGGGTTCGATCCCCGGCCAAAGACATTTAAAATACAAAAATACCAATGTTAAATAAATATGGAAAATTTAGGTATGCTTTATGTTAAATTAGTATTTACTGCTTCCCCGGTAAGCACGCAGCATTAAGGAGCAAGATCTAAGACTGGTCGGCCCAGAGTCAGAATATGTCTGGGTAAATTGGCATGGCGGTCTGTTGCTTTCCTGAGCTAGCAAGAAAAAAATCCGACTCAGTGTTTCGGTCTAGTACAAAGAGGGGTTCGTTCATTATCTTTCATAACATAATATCGTCCTGAAAAGCACGAAATATCTGCCTCGGGACGTTAAGCAACATTCAAACAAACAATCATTTATATTAAAACTACAAAGATTTAATAAAGAGGAAATCAATTGTTTACTTACCTGCCCAATATTTTTGAATGGTCTTTAATTGCCAAATGTTGACGTTATGGTTTCAAGTTTCATTCTTTTAAAATAGTAAAAGAGAATATCATTTTAAATTTATATTATCCTGTTCTGGTGCAGACAGGAGGTACTTTATATAACACGACTTTATGTTAAGGTAAGTTCCAAATATGCCGAATTTATTGATAAAACGGAATATTTTTAAGAAGTTAGAAAATTTGTCATTTTATTACATGTATTTATGATCGATTTAAAAAATGCAATAAAGCAATTTTTTCGTCGTTGGAATAAGGTATAAAATCAATGTTCATGTTTCTTTTGAAAAACAAATTTTTGCTGAAATTCAGCGAAAAAGAATATTTGACTAAGTTATGACTGTGGAAAAAGCTACCTTTGAGAAACAATAATTTTTTTTCTTTGTACTGCATCTTCCGCCGATTCAAAGGTCGTATGCGTTTTTATATTTGAAGAAAAAAACAAATAACAGTTCCCACAGAACGAGCGATATAGGATAGATGGTTTCACCAGATAAAAATGTCATCATATGTAATATTTAAAGATTTAGTGAATAAATCAAAATTTTTCAAAATACCATGTGAATAACCATATTATATGCATGTGAATTCTCTACACTATTACAACCGTCAGCGAAAAAAAACCCTATTCACCAGTGAATAACTGCTCACAATTTCAACGTCCAGTAAAATCCCGCATCATTTACTGTCATTCAATAATCGTGCTATTTTCTATCAGTGAAAAACATCATACGTATCTCTCTCTTAAGGTTTGCTCGGTATGATAAATCAGCTACGGACCATTAGGTATGATATCAAAATTGCGAACCTTACTATCATAAAGGAGTCCAGTGTAAAATACTAATGCGAAAGATAAAAAGTGCATAGTTCAAAGCTACAAGAAAATTTTAAACAACCAAAAGTAAAAACGTAAACAAAAGGAACAAAAGCTTGGAATACACGAACTCCTTTACAAAACAGGCGTGGGATCAGGTGCTACGGAAGGGTAAGCATCCCCTGTCCTGCGCGCAACGATTTCGAGGAATACATCTAGGTATGAAGCAGATTTTTTTAGTCTGTGTTATTCTCTTTAAGCCTTCTTAGAATAACCCTTACTATGATTGGCATTTAAGCTCACCTGGCCAAAGGCCATGTGAGCTTTTGTCATTACTTGGCGTCCGTCGTCCGTTAGCTTTTCACAATTTAATCTTCTACTCTGAAACCACTTGGCCAAATAAAACTAAACTTGGTAGGAAGCATCTATATAAGGTCCTTTATAAAGTTTCCTCATTTCGTCCCGATCCGTCAACAAAC
>JAULBM010327255.1:0-13208 GCA_032357055.1 Geukensia granosissima | reverse complement strand
CCTCGCCCTTCCCCAGTTTCTTAGCCTCATACAAAAAAGTTGATATTTTTCAGACATTGACCGTATATTGTATAAATCAAAGGTGACCAACAATAGTTGTATACTTTTTCATTCAGTACAATAAATGAAACGTTTGGAGAAACGCTAAATTTCATTCCAGACATTAAGTTCTGACTCTATCAAAAGCAGTTCTAAAATTTTCTACAAAATACTAGAAGACAAAGAAACTAATAATTATTATAATTAAACAAACTTTATTTTTTGTGAGTTTTGAAGTGAAATGATGTGATATGTGTAAAGTCTTAATAATTTGCAAAACGCTGAAAAATTTTGGAACTTAGGTTCAGCAAGTCATATATGAATATTAAATCATAAATTTTAATGTTTCTTCTGTATATTTTGATTTAAAGACATCTAGGCCGTTTTGATATCAGGAAATCTAACTAAAAATGTACATAACCATTAGAAATGATATTGGTTTATTTTTGTTCTTTATAACGTATTTTCTAAATTTTCAATTGATTTTGTGTTGACGATACATTCTGTTTTGTTGTATTTTCGGGATGTGGGGTGACTGTTGTTACTTTTGAAATACATCACGTATGTACTCTTTTCTTCTGAGAGTTTTACAATAAATCAAGCTACAAGCTACATATGGCTACAAAATTCTTTCCGGTCTTTCTTAATTAAACGTTGACCTGCAACATCTGATGTACTTACAAATAGAACCAATTACTGGAATTCATATATATCTTCGCAAATATTTTTTCAAACATCATATTCCATTCTCTAGCGAAACTGATTAAAGTATTTTCCATAAAATAAAGCTAAAATTTCCAGACAATTTTATCGATTCATAAAAGTGCATGCGAGACGAACTAAATCACAGATTTTTTTCTCAATCCGTTCATTTCATTCTTTTTCTAACTGTTGACTGTTTTAAATTGTGCATTTTAATCGCGATTTGGAAATGATATGGTAACATATCGGCTTATCTTTATTTACAATCAAACCATCAGGCAGTTAAAACCAATTTGTCTGTAAAATTTCATTACCAACCCCAATTATGGTCTCTCTTGAGTTTTGAAATATTATATAATTATATTTTCATAACGAAATATTACAGTGGTAATCAACTCCTTTTTTTGATATCCAAACTAATAATGGATAATGGCATAATAAGTTTTTGCCCTTCAAGCGTTGAAAAAAAACCCAACTCAAATGAAACCTGCACATGCAGGAGCCGACCAGGAAGTATAAACGTAAAATCATTATTCGCAGTGGATGAAATAAGAACTGATAAAATTCTAATATTTCAGATCTTGGAAATTATCATTTTGACTAGGTACCGACGAAAAAAAATAGTTTTATTTTGTTGTATTTGTAAATTTATGTCGAAAAGGAGAAAATCTTAGTGCCTGAACTTAAACCAGAACTGTTTTATGACTGCTACAATATAACAATACCAGTTCTTGGCTTTTATGTAGGTTTCTGTGATAAAACTGATCCTAGCTCTAGACTTTACCTAACAGCTGTCTTCTAGATATAAAATTATTGTCAGATTGGATCTTTTTTGTATTCTTATTGGAGATTAAATTATTGTTGAATTCTTTCATTAATGTCCTCCGTAAACAGATGTATCAAGACACGCGCACCAAAAAAGCGAAACAGAAAGTCAAAACTGTAACGAAAAATACATACCACATGAATACGAAAAGGGAAAGACACATCACGCTTTAGTTTAAACATATTTTATTTGCAACAGTTAGCAAATGGGATTGGATACAAGTTATGACAACAATAATAACATGAATAATAAGACAAAATAGACTATAAATACATTATAAACAATAGAGTAATTGAGCTGGATTAAACTGAAGATGTGGATTAATTCAGAATAGTAAAACGTTTTATTCTTTTAATATACTGATGCACACTGTTAGAAATTTCCTTGTTCTGTTCAAGGGTAAGACCACTATCACCAGCGCTAAGAAAGGAATATTTACAAATTGTAAATGAGGAAAACGTAAACCTATATAAATGACTCATCAGTCATCTTTACTTTAAACGAAAGTTAACATCCTTATTGTTATTTTCTCAATTATAAATAATTGCAAAGAAATTAGGCAAGATGATTTGAATGAGTGACAGGTTTTAACGAGTTTTTATGGGCTGAGATATTAAATCGGGACTTTTTAGTAGAAATATATAAATTTAACAACCAATTGAAAATTACCCTTTTTATTCAGTTCGTTAAAAGCGGAACTGGAGGCCTAAGCAACTGTCAACATCGTTTGGGTTGTATTATATTCGTTTTTGACAATAGTAGGCACTAGACCGGCAATTAAACAATCTGAATGTGATAATGAAAAAGTAATGACATAGACCGAACCATTTTTAACGGGAGAAGATGTTTAATTTCGATTTCCGAAATTTGGGTAAAAATGTGTGTCCTCCCTTTAGATGTTTCCCGGGTACGCATATATCCACCCTAACTTAAGGCCCTATTATTTTTCTTGAATTGATGCTCCATTTGAGGATAGTTACAGCGTACCATCAGTTAATTTTCTTGGAATATTAGTATCTGGCTAAATCATAACTCCTAATGTTGTGTTTTTACACGAATTCTTCTAAAATTTATCTTTTGAGAATTTTTAATCTAATTCAAGCAGAAACTCTTGGCTTTCCTGAAAGCTTGAAATGTAGGAATTCTTTCAATATATTCATTAGAAACAGTAACAAGACTGTGGAAGAAATAAAGTAATTACTTAACTCGTTACCACTGCAAAAATGCATTTATCTTAATAATTAATCACGGTTTATTTCACTCTTAATGCATTTCATCATGCAGTAGTAAACTATACCAAATAAGCTGCGAAATTCTCGGCGGTAATTGACCGCGTCTAATTTCAATTGTAATTAAATTTGATGAATAATTGATAAGGAACCAACTGAAACATCATGCGCAAATCTAATGAAGGGAGCAAATGTTTTTCTTTAGTTCTAATTAACACCACTTTACTTCAAAAACCAAATACGAAAATTTCACGATAGCTTTCAGGTGATGGAAAACAACCAACGACAAAAAGATCACAGTGGAATATAAATCATTCCTTCTAGAGAGTATGCTGAAATATATTTGTTAAAATCTATTCATAATGAATTACTCGTTTGTTTGTTACATATATCACTTCAAGTCCATACCAAGTAATGCTTAATTACTAGCTTAGGGGGACATAAGATTTTAAAAATAAAAAAGTGACATTATATATGAAAATGAAAAAAATATTGGATAAATGTCAGAGAGACTGCAATCAAATCACGAGAGAAGCAAAGGAATGTACTGAGGCCTGTACAAGGCATTCAAAAAGGATAGAGGTAACCTTTTCTGGAAGGCTACTTTAGAAGTCTGGTAACAAAGAACGGTAAATTAGTTTAGGATTCTAATGGGGTAAATCTTATGTGTCCACAATCCGTTTCTGGGTTTAAAAGTTGTTGAAAAACTGTAAACGTCAGATCTGATCTATACAAATAAAACAAACTTGATGTAAACATCTGCAATTGGTCATTCAGCAATACCCTCCCATACTCCATGTCAAGGTGTTTTGGAGTGCGATTTTCGAGCTTTATTAAATATATGTGCAATATCGTTTAAATACTATTATCTCCCCTGAATGTCTCGACGGAGATTTTAACGTTGATGTTTGGCCATCATTGTTTTTGGTTTAAAGAAAACGCTAAATTCTGAAATACAAAAGGTAAATGAAAAAATGCTGTTCTTTTATTCTGACTTTCTCTAGTGATTCACATAAAAATTCTTTAAAAATTCCATTCAGGCTCACCTAAAAAAATTTTGCAGGTTGTTTTATTTCTAGTTTAAATACTTCAATTATAACACAGTGTTGACAATTTGTACTCCCACAATCGCGCTGTAAAGAGCCACTTCCGACTTACAAATGGCTAATTTTACAATGTTAAATCCCCGCCGAGAATTAAAAAATAGGCGAAGCTTAAATGTTTCGTGATTGCTCAAAAGTAACCTCATTGCATTTTTTCAATCAACATTCCTTAAGAATATGGTAGACATTCTTTCTTTGTTTCATATCATTTTACCCGTTTCAACAAGTTACGACATAGAGTATAGGACAATTCATTTTTGTCACTCGACTAACTCGCGAATGATGTAAAAATCGGAGATGAATATTAGACCATCAAGTTGAAGGTAATGTTATACTCATCTTATTTAATATTTTATTTCATTGTATACGTATAGTATCATAACTGATCAACATGAAAAAAATTACAAACATGTGAGTATTGAGATTAAAAGTTCCAACACCGACAATAATCTGCCCTAAAAATGAAGAATCCCTTAACCCGAAGAATTTTTTTCAGTCGGTTATTTTACTTGTCTCAGCAGACATCAGGATTGGTCTGAATACCCGGTAGATTCTGAAGTAGGAAATCAAGCAGATGAACGATGAATTCTGATTAGGTGAAAACGATTCTCATTTAAAGGGGTTTTATTTGCTATCTCCATTGAAAAAGAATTTTTCTGAACGACTGAATAAAGATGCACACATGTTCCAGAGCCTAAAATTTAAAACATGCCAATTTCTTTTTCGATTGCTCAAACTATTATTGTCTGCAGAGCCTGTAGACCTGGGTAAGTCGATCAAACGAAAAAATTCAATGGCATTAGTTGAAAAACTGTTGCTATCAGACTTCAGAGTTCATCAGCTTTCATGCATATTTAATGTGAAATCATATAAATGAATAATGATATTGCATTAACCCTGTTAACGAAAGGAACAGTCCGCAGGAAGACATGCCACTTTACCCAGACTCATTATTCTGACTCTGGGCCAACCAGTCTTTGCTACTACTCCTAAATGCTGCGTGCTTAGCGGAGAAGCAGCAAATAATAACTTTCATGTCTTTTGTTTGACATACACCAGAATAGAACCCACGACCTTCAGAATTCGAGCCCAGCACGCTAACAATTTCACCATCGTGGTTGTCTCCTGAGGTGGATATAGCGATCGAATAAACTTAAAAGGTCCACTGGCGTCAATTTACCGTTATACTTGTATCTCAAACTCCACTGCTCGGAATAGACAAATGACATCGTGATCTATCAAGATGAAGCAAAAGAAAACCGAAAGGCAAGACAAAAGAAGTCGTCAGATACGGCAGTCAAAACGGAACACGAGATACAGTGTACATATCAAACTAACTAGGAACAAATGCGGGCGCCATTACGACACAATATAAGAAGTACACTAAAACATCTGTCCCCACTACTGGCTGATAAAAAATCAAACAGTTTGAGTTTATCACAAACCACGCTAAGTATGAAACTTGCTTATTCAACCTCTTGATAATGGTCAAAAGCATAATTTCATGAATTTTATAATCATTGCTTGCTACCCAGAGGTAGATAACTCCACAGCAAGAATCTGTGTTAATGTTAATAGACATACTGTTTGAATGCTTATTAACGACTTAGTCTTTTTAGTGACTACAAGATCCATATGATTGTGGTATTAAGGTGCTCATTTTTACAACCATGTAGCATTTTATTACCTTGTTCTATGTATAATTATACAATGATTTACGTCTGAAGAGATAGTACTAATTCAGTTAACACATTTCTTATGCATTCCACCACTATCAAACAAATACGGAGAAACCAAACCAATGTAAACTTTTTATTTTGACAGAACGAATAGTTCCAAGTACAGTTAAAGAGATATAATAATCTTAGAAAAGATTTGACAAAACAGTCGTCGAAGCAACTAGATATAAATTATATCATTGATTAAAAAAAAAGATATTATGCTATTGAATTACGTCCATTTCGACATGCGAATTTCATTTAAGTCTTCCTCGCGTTTGAAATCTTTAGCATACGCGTTTTACAATTGATGATAATTCACAAAATTAATGAATTTTTATTTTGTATTTTGATTGATGACGTCATACCAAAAATTCATACGCCGGATAATTAATCCATAGGATATTTCAATTAACCTGGT
Source organism: Geukensia granosissima (assembly GCA_032357055.1). Lineage (NCBI taxonomy): Eukaryota > Metazoa > Mollusca > Bivalvia > Mytilida > Mytilidae > Geukensia > Geukensia granosissima. Next base: position 7,170 of record JAULBM010327255.1, on the reverse strand, counting down.
GTCATATTTGACACTCTATTATATTATTTTTGTAATTATGAGTAGTAAAGACTGTTTACCAGGAAATGGTTGATGTGTAAACTTGGCCTTTCACTTACATCCGAAGGACTCTATTTTGTTTTTGAGTGAGTTGGCCGAGTTTACACATCAATAATTTTCTTCAAAACAGTATTTCTACGATAATGTTTTTATCAGCAAAAAATATGTATAACAGTTTTCTCCATCCCTGTTCTTATCTCTAAATAACAAACGATTGCTTCTGAATTATAAGGTCAAATGTTGTTCTAACCTCCTTTTTTATTTGACAAAACAATATTTTACCCTTTTTAACTAATTCAAGAATCTGCCCCTTTGGTATATTCGAATTCCTTTTAAAAATTAATTTTTTATCTGCTATTTTTTCAACAGAAGATATAGGAAACACGCATTTTTTTAATTGAACTCAAACCATTTCATCAGATTCTTCATAATTTTGGCTGATCTTTAAGCATCTTCACTGTTATTTCTTTACAAAGATAATCAGCTTGAGAGAATCCAGACCCAGTTTTATTAAGTAATTACATTTGCTTGGTTTCCCATAAACTTGAACAAATTATATTGAGATATAATTGACGACGCTTACAGATCTGTAACTTCATTACTGAAGATTTTGGTTATGACAAAATTACGGTGCGCTGATGTAGATACAAGATATCTGATTGGGGTATGAGAAATTATCTAGAAACAATATTAGTCTGTAGAATTGGATTATAAATCACTGGTGTAGATGCAACGACTAGTATTTATAAAAAAAAACCATCAGATACAGGATGGCCAGTTACGAAAGAGCAAGTCAAAATAAACGGTTAATATAATATAGGGAAAAAGACAACAGAAGCACGCATCAAAGGCGAAGAATATGTCACTGGACAACATAAATCCCGACAACAGTCTAGATTGGGAATTTGATATGATCGAGTCAGTTTCTGACCTGTCAAAGACATCCATTGATTTTTCAGGACAGAAAAGGGTGTAAAAATATAACTAGGGAACCCTGTGTTATTCGCGCACATATGATTGAAAAACAAACTCGAAGATCACATATTCATACAAAAATAGAAAATCATTTTAGTGCTTGAGATCCAGGATACAGCTTGACATTAATACTGTCAGAGTGAGGTTTTTAAACCGTTTGTGGGTTTCATTGAAAGATGTTTGCTGCTAGGATTAAAAAAATGTTTTAAAGCTAATGAAAGTTTTAAGACCTGTTTATATTAGGACAACACAAGCAGTGTGCTCATTTTTTAAAATAGAAGTACTTTTGGATCTGGTTCATTGTTGAAGGCCAAAATGGGTTTTGTAGAAGTTTAAATTCAACTGTTATTTGGTGTATGGCTGTCTCATGGACAACATGCCACATTTCCTTTTTTATATTTAAACATTTGGGATAAATTGTTCATAGTGATATTTCATAGTATTTGCCATAGAAGTTATCATATCACACAAAGAAATAACAAGGATTTCATAAAACCTCCCAACATGGTTTTTGTCATGTGTTGATGAATATGTTAAAAGAAAAGTGAAGGTGATTGGCCAAAATGCTGTGAATTGATAAGGCTAATCATCCTTAACAATGGTATTAACATAGTTTAATAAAACAATTTCAAGGGTTGTGATATAAATGCCGTCAGTTCTAAGCGAACGTAATTGAAACCTAAGGATACGCTTTCTTAATATGAATATACTGAGCAATACAAAATTTTCCCCTTTGATTTGTCGAAAGTTTCGATGAATGCTTTTGAATTTAAATCCAACACATTACAAAATATCACAAGTTTTATACAATCAGAAGAGAATATTTCCGGTACATTTGGTATGCTAAACAATAATGGTACATCTGCATCTACATCTAACTTATTGACAGTGATCCACATTGTGGGTCAAGCTGAAAGAAGCCCAACATTAAAACATTTGGCAATTCAAATGTATACAATTTTGCTGAAATCATTTCTTTAATGTAACTGCACTCCTCCCATCTTGATATTTGGGGTTTTTCTCAACGATGTTTGGGATTTTCTAAAGAAAAAAATTCATTACCCTTTGAAACAGAAGAGCTGATGGTATCATCTTGTACCCATAAGAATTGCTTACAGTTGTTTAAGTATTTTTTTTTTTTGTTCGGCTAAAAATTTTTGGAACTAAAGCTGTTTTCATGGGCACTTCAACAATGTTTTGCATTGTCTTAATCCAATATTGTGATGTATTAAATGAGCAAGACAACATTTATATTTTGATGCTCTTCAAAGGCAACAGAACTGCTAGTTTCATTTTTCATGTCATTTTTGGAAATGATCAAAGTAATGTCAAAAAATTTTTGAGTACCAAGTGTTTCGGGAATACGTTTTAAAGCGTAATAAATGAAAATAGAGGTCGTATCCGCGTAATTTGGATAAAAAAGTTTATAAACACGTCAATTCATCTTCATAAGAAAATAAAACAGAAAAGGATTAGGAGTTCTCGCAAAGACATTGAACGAGAATGAATCTTTATTTCCTGTGATGAAAATTTTAACAATTTCATATGTATTATGTATAACATTACATAATTAACTTCTTAAGAATCGACAGATATATCAAAAATTGGAAAATAATCTGAAATGGTACAAGTACATATTTTCGCATTATAGTCCGTTGCTAAACAAATGAAATAAAATTTATGTGCCGAAAATGGATTTGAATATCTTTCAAAGATTTGAATTTAAATATGTAATTAAAATAGCTTCAAATGATACCATAATGGTGAAATTTCCGGAGTATGCATCAGTGCATAAACTTCATCATTTGCCGGAGACGAAACGGAAACAAAATGTATGATGGATATTGACTCTGCGTACTGCAAACTGTACTTCCATAATTATTTGATTAAAGGAATGTAAATTTAACCGATTTCAAATAAATCAATGGGTGTAAATGTAATGGTTTGAATTGACTGCTAATAAGATTACATAATTAAATACTTTTCTCATGCATTATTTTATTAGACATGTCATAAACAGTAAATTTATATGTAAAAGTTCGCTTGAGCCTTTATTTGAATTGTTGAATAAGACTTAGATCAAAAATACAATATTCAATATGATATTTCTGGCATTCAAAATTAAAGACCTCGACGCGGTCGTTCTGGTTAGTGCAGACCAGCTGGTATCACCTGACAGTCCATTGCGTACATTTTGTTTTTTGGTGACACTCAAATGGTACACTCCTTGGAATTTTTCATTTTGGTATTAATTTATGTCGTCCCGGCATTGTGCAATATCTACCTTGTATACACATTCCATAGGTCGACACATAAAGATGGCGTTTCCTTTTATATTAAACATAATGGAAATCGGATCTCAAATTGATTTAACACCATCAGATAGAAAGGAAACAAAAAAAAAAAAAAAAATTGGGATATGATCCGAACGTTATGTTCTTTAATACTTTAAATAATAATGAAATCTGAGGTTTCTGTAAGAGTGTAATGTGTCAATCCCGTCTACGTTACCTGCTGTTTGAAAAATTAACTAGAATCATCAGGTGCATGTATGAAATACATGGATGGTTTAAAAGGAATTAGAACATACCAAAGGGGCAGACAGAAATTGTTAAGACAGAAGACAGACAAGACCATGGCTAACAAAGTGAAACGAAAAACGAACATAGAACAAACAACACTACACTAAAACTAAAGCTGGAGTAACACGAACCCTACAGAAACCTGGGTGAGTTCAGGTGCTCTTGAATGGTAAGAAACTCCTGCTCCACTAGTGGCACCCGTCTTCTTACTTAGTAGACAAAGCCAGTTATAGTCAAAATCGATGTTAGTCACAACCGCTATAGAAACGAATATCTAGTTGGGAAGATATCCATTGTCATTTGTGAAACGGATATTTCGTACTTGTAAACTAAATCATGCTGGCAACAGAAAAATTTCCGGAATGATGACTCTAATCTTTTCCTGAGAAACCCCTAGTTAAAATACTTTTCTTGTCAGCTCTAAACCTCTTTCAATATGAGTATGTATCTATTGGGAAATATACACACGGTATGTAGGTGCGGCTGAAATGTTGTTAAACATGAACGGAAAGTTTACAAAGGGAAAATCAAACTCTCTTGTCGTAAAGGTTTGTTGCTTACCCGCCATTACTATCAATTTTTAGATGTAGGTCTAGGTATGAAGCAGACCTATCTGTTTTCTTTAGTATCTTTGATTTAAGTTCATTGGGATAGATGCGGTCAACATAGTCACCAAATTTAGAGTTATTTAGTGAAAGGACATCAACTATATAGCGGAACGTCAAACCAAGGAATTTAGCCAACTTTTTTTCTTTTCCCTGCAGAAAGCTATGTTTGAAGTCAGCTTCATACAAAAAAATTAATAAATCGGCGAGAAGGGGTGCACCGATGGTCTCCATTGGAATGCAGACAGTCTTTAATGCAACGTATTCTTCATTAAAAATGCGGTGTGTTCCGTTTCTAAATAAAACTGAGGTAATTTGCAAAGTTTTAGAAAAATGTTCATGCATCAAAATATGAAAAAGTGGTTTTCTGGAACAAAAAAAAACATATCCTGTCTATGGATGAAAACGCCAACTAAGACACAGACGACGAAAGCCCATACAATAATACAACATCAGTTTTGTGCGTTCGTATAAAAAGTTTTCAAATGGTTTTGATAATTAAATGCACTCTATTTGTAAGAAAGTATACGGAAAAAAAATATGGGTCAACATGCTCGTATTTGAGATAACAACCTAACGGGAAACTGGTGTCGTATGAATTTTCATAGATTTGTGCTTTAGCTGGTTCTGACTATTCATACCCATGTTGCGAAAACAATATTTCATATTAAGTTTCCAAATAACTATTTGAAATGTATTAAATGATAATATTTATAAATAAAATTAGGAAAACCGAGCGAAAAAAACACTGCCAAGGATTAGATTAAACCAGATGAGTTCGCGAAATTCACGAACATTTGGCCTTGTCGTTTCAGAGATTACCTTTCAAACCAACCAATAAAAAATCAAGAATTATGGCTGGACATAGGAAAGGATCTTTTCTCTTTTTGTGAAATTTAGTCACAGTGGTTTTACTATTCGTATGGATATTATAACATATAATAAGATGACATTAAAACAAAAACATATGGAATATATGCAAGAAAAGACGATCCGCATCACACTTAAGTCTACAAAAAATATTCAAAAACCAGATTTATCTGCGTGTTAAGCGCTTTTTTTGGATTACCTTCAGCAGACATGCTTATTTATTTTAGTGTATTTTCGTATTATTTCAAAATTATCGTTTTTTTTTTTGCTTTATTAGTTATATGTTTTCAAATCAAGTTTTATGTTCATTAAGTGTCAATTACACGGACACCATTTGGTCCCAGACATGCACATGCCTAAGTAATAATCCATCAAATATGCTTATTTGCTACCAGTATATGTTTTCGTATGATAGTAACTAAATTCATAATAATGTAAATTGATCGGATTCTCATGGGAAACAATATAATTAATGACAACTAGGTTTCAGGACGAACCTTATCTCAAACTAGACGCACTGGGATACACATGCAATGAACTTTCGTTAGATATATTTGGCTCATAGATAAGCTCAATTATGTCCAATTTCTGTGTTGTGCTAAAACCGGGGGTCATTTTTATGTATGGAATGTTGCGTTTTCTGCGAATTAATTGTATATAATCACACACTTTCTACTTGGTATTATTATCTCATATCACACTATGGATTACTTTTCAGAAATTCCACATCATATGAATATATATATATATCAATATATCAATTGTTATTAACAGCGAAGTGAACAAGACTGTTCAATTTATTACCGTTATAACAAAGTAAAAAATGATACGCACCTTTTTTCAAAAAGAAAATCTAGTACAGTGACAATATTTTAAACAAATTGAGCATTTTTTAAGAGAAATTGAAAAATCTCTTCCCACAAAAAAGTTAGATTTATTTATGTTAAATTCAAATTGTCAAATTTACAGATAAAAAACTTGACGCAAAATTTTCCTTATAAGTAATTCTAAAATCTTAACTTATTTTAACAAACATTATCAACATCTATGCAGTTCTTTTTGTATCGATTATTCCTAATGAAAGATGAAATTTTCTGTTAACTCTTTCTACATCGCTTGTTATTCAAGGATTGCGGATTTGACGCTTTGTAGAAATCCGACTTTTCTTTGAGATTTTACTAATAACTTTAAATCAATTTGCAAACGACGTATTTCAGGGTAATAATGACAAGCTTCTGTATTTAACTGATTCAAAAGGTTTTAAAATCACCTTTACGTTAAGGGGAATTTAACGTTGGCGAAAGCTTACAGTATATACAATCATATTAAATGTGCTGGTGCAATAACACATTTGAGTTGCCCTAAACGATAAAGCCAGATCGTAACAGCTAATTGTCGTTTGTGAAAAAAAAACATTAATGTTTCATAGCAAACCTTTTACGAATGTCCACATTTTTAACGTTTTATTTTAAAGTACGTCCATAAACATGATTAAATTGACTTCAGCATGAGACAGGTTGAGACAAGCTGAAATTTGAAAAAAAAAACTTTTTGTCGATCCGCTATGCATTTGCCAGCACGCGAAACTCGGTGTTATTGACGAATTGTTCTTTTTATTCCTGTTCCGCTTTGTTTTGTTTTTTTTGCCCATGGATTGTGAGGTCATTAGGTCTTATTCCAGCCGATCTGACAGAGCTTACCTAGCAGGATTGTTTTGCCCCTCAAACAACCGAATAAAATCAAAAATATTAAACAAGAAATTTTACATTATTTAATATACGTAAATGTTTATCATACTTAAATACCACAATATAATACAGTTGGTATTCATAACAAGAGACACGATTTGAGACGATTCATCAGCTAAGTGATTCTTTTATTGCGGGAAAGTCCGATTCAAAAATCAAATGTTTATTACAATGGATTAACCTGCCTATAAACCTTGTTAATGATGTAATTTAGAACAGCGTTTATAGATGATAAAAATATTTTATTGTACTGATAATGATTTTTTTTAATTTTCTAATCTAACTGGGGTAAAATATGTTATAAAAGGAATTCAAGATACCAAAGGGGCAGACAGAAATCGTAAAGTCGGA
>JAULBM010327254.1:0-23264 GCA_032357055.1 Geukensia granosissima | reverse complement strand
GTGTGTTCTATGTTTGTCTTCCGTTTTTTTGTTGGCCATGGTCTTGCCTGTCTTCCGACTTAATGATTTCTGTCTGCCTCTTTAATATCTTCGAACTCCTTTGAGGAAATTGTGATTCTCTTTTTGCCATGGTCTCAATGTTCCCATGCAAGAAAGAAAGGCGAGATGTTTATTGTGGTATTCCTCTACCATTCCTGTTAGACGAACAAAGACGAAACACTGTAATTATTTACAGTCCTAAAATAAACAATACTTACATGTATAAAATAAAATAACAATCATGTTTTTGTTTTTTTTTAGTTCATGGGCTAAATTTTTAAGCGAAGCGGGTAAATAATTCGAAATGAAAAAACAAACGTAAACATTTGATATTTTGATAATCGTTTACATGTATAGAGGAATATCACATCACATGCTTCGTTATGATAATAATAATAAAAACGGAATTGAACACAAGCTAGCTATCGTTGCTAGCAAATTGGAAACGCCGTTTATACATTTTGCTAGACCGATACTGTGCTTACAATATCTGCTAAATAAAGTGCAGCGAAAAGGTAATAATACTATTTATATCTATTGCTTATTTCTGATATTCAACTCAACTCATAGCTCGTTGGTAAAACTTGGTATACATATCTATAATCCGTAATAAAAAACGTAAAATTAACAAAGAAATAAAACACGACTTCTTGTTTATCAATAAATAAAAAAATAAAACACGACATCTTGTTTATCAACAAAAAAATGTAACACGACTTCTTGTCAATATGAACAACTGCAACATTTGACACGTGTAACTGAACCAGTTGCTTAGCACACAGATATTTTATAACGTGTTATCAAGCAATAAAACGGCACATTGACGTGATTTGAGCATCAGTGCAAAATAGCGACAAACAGTATTATTGCAGCATGAACTTAATTCAGAATTTGCAGGTTGTTGTTTGTCCATATAAAGTTGTCAAATTGGTGACATGTGTCGAAGGAAATGTAACTAATCGTTGTCTTGAACTTTCAACTTGTTTAAGTTGTTCAAGCCAATATGTCGCCATAGGTCCCTTGCCCTAAAAGATAAATGGAAATTGGGAAATATGATTTCAACAACAACTGCTTTCTCGAAGTGTTATTTGTTTATGGTTGTGTTTTTCATTTGGCATGTCTAATTTTTTTCAGTTTTCATTTCAAAATCGCTTACTTGAAATTGATATGACGGCTTCAACAAAGGAATAACGTTTACTGATCTTGGGTGCGGCGTTTGCGACGCAAACCAAGGTTAAGTTTTTGATCTTTGATGTACTTAATCAACGTGTGTACTGGTGTTTATTCGTGTTGGAGGCATCTAAGGGGTGATATCCTTTTGTTTCAAATAGTCTTGTGGAATATCAGTTTATTCAAATGCCCCAAGTTATTTCTTCAAATGTGGTACGATAATCATGATATTTCTCCAATATTGCATCTTTTTATGTTACCTTGTTTTTTAAAGTAAGCTTAAATGACAATGTATTAAAACTCGTAATATTATAATTACCTTTATATCTATAATTCCTCTGAAATTGATTTCAAAATTGCCAGTCTCACTCAAAATTTCGTATGTAGAACTACTGATATGAATTTTACCACCTAAACAAAAAAGAGTTTTAATATAATTGTCACACACGTTGTCAAAAATGAGATTTGGCATGATTGTCCATTAGACCGCCATCCACAAAATGACAGTCGAATTTCAACTTGTACAAGTCCCACTACGGCATTCTGCAATGAACCAGAGTCCACACCATAACAATAGCTGTAAAAGGCCCCAAAATACAAAATGTGAATTATTCATAAAACACGACAATTGACCTAATCTATAGAAAAAATGCCGAACAAGTAACATAACCTTCATCAATAAAAAGGGTAGAAAAGTTACAGACCAAATTAAATATAATCCTATTTATTACCTATACCACTGGATTCCATTCTTGATGCAGTATTAACTGTATCACCAAACAAACAATATCTTGGCATTTTGAGACCTACCACACCAGCCACACAAGACCCTGAAATATTAAAATAATATGTTTACGTCATTGAACACCAAAAGCTTTTAAAAACTTATCATTTATTTCTACAATTACTCTGCTATCATTTACTTTTTAAGTTTGAAAAATTAATTCAATTGCTGTTTTGAGAAAGGTCAACTTACAAAATGAAAATGCAAAATGGAAAACGATTAAATGTCTTAATGAGTGGAGAAAACTTAAAGTATGTATAAAATAACCGAAATAAAACAAATGTTACCGGAACTTTTCTTCGTTGCATTTTTTTTTTTATAATAAAGAAGATTCATTCAAAAGGTTCTCTAAATTAATTAAATAAGTGAGATACACTTTGCTATTTTACCTATAACTTGCATATTTTTTTCGTTAGGAGATTGCTACAATTCAGGGGATTTACTCTTAGCAAAACGTTTTTGGAAACCTCCGCTTCCTTTACTCCATACTATTTGTTTGAAGAATATAAGTACACACAATGTTTGAACACTAATATCTATATGTAGTTCTCTTTTTAAGACTTGTAAAACGAGATCTTAAAACATAAAAGGAATTCGAAAATACCAAAGGGGCAGACAGAAATCGTTTAGTCGGAAGACAGACAAGACCATGGCCAACGAAATTAAACGAAAGACAAACATAGAACACACAACACTACACTGAAAACTAAAGCTGGAGTTATACAAACCCTACAAAAACCATGGTGAGTTCAGGTGCTCCGGAAGGGTAAGCAACTCCTGCTCCACTTGTGGCACCCGTCGTGTTACTTGGTAGTCAAAGCCGGTGTATAGTCACAATCGGTGTTATTCACAACTGGAATACGAGCCGCACTCATTGAGGGTTAACAGGTTATAAAACGGAAAGACTTGCCGAGGACCTTACTAGATGACGTGTTTGGAGATTGCCACACTACATGCAGGTAAAAGTCCCCTTTTGTAGTTTTCGAAAAAGAGTAGGTTAATGCCACTACAAAAGGCTAAATTTTACATCCCTACCCATCACTCTCATTTTCCAGTGGCAGTCAAAAACCGTGGCATTGTTGTGTCCCATCCCATCCCTTTTTCGATATTGATAATTGTTGAACGTGTTCTCATCCTGGGTATGCATGAAATTTTTACCACTGGACGAAAAGCAACCAACAATCAGTCAATCAATCAATACATGTAATTCGATTGTTTTTGTTCTGATAATTGTGTATATTTAATGTCATTTTTCCGGATTTCAAACATTTTGATATCAAGCAGTGCTGACGAGTTGGTGAAGATCACTTAAAGATTGAACAATTTTGCTTTCGATTATTATATAAATAGAAGAATCTGAAAGGATTTTTGGCTTTATATAGCGATCTAATTCCTTTTGTTGTTTAGGCCTGGGATGCCGAGTGATCAAGGAAGTTGACTTAAACTCACTTTTCAGATCACTGTTGTCTATGACCTAAACGGTGTGAGTTCGCGCTTGATTATACAGAAACAGTTGCGTTTCACTCTCATCACACCTGATAAGGTTTGTCAGTCGGTGGTTCTGTACAGGTAGACAATATTTTCACAAATGTATTTCTTATTCGAACATCAAATATTTACTTCTAGCGAATCCGATTAAGTAAATCGAGAAAAGTGCTTTGTATTCAGATGAATTCGTAAAAAAATCTAACCAAAGAACTATTTGTCCGCTTTCAGGCATTTGTTCCATACTCTTTACTTTAATAAATTAAATATAATATTGAAAAATACAATACTCTCTCCCTTGATATGTCATGGCATTATACAACAGAAATTGGTGTATTGAATTTGATAAGTAATTTGCATTTGATGCTAAATAGAATCAATTATAGAATCTTACTTCTGACTTAACTGTAAAAATCGGCGTATGATAATACCTTTGATACACATCAACATCAGTCGACTAGTCTTTGCTCTAACTGATACCCTGTTTGTCATGAAACAACTGATTTTCATGCTTTGACACAGTCGGCGATCGTACAAGTGAGATCAAACTTCTTAAATTTTCTAACAAGATAATTTCGTATTTAACCCTTGCCATGAAGAATTGTTTTCTGGCTGACATGTTGCTTTTGCTGAACTGTTTTGGAAATATTAAAGAAAACCGCATCTTTTATTAATTACAGCAGAAATCCTTTAGTTTTAGAAATAGAGGCGTGTACTTTTGGTATATTAGTTGTGAATATTTAAATTTTAAAATAAAAATTTACCGCCATCTTGTAGTTGGTTGTCATGGTAACAGATTAAAGTGGAAAAACATGATTTTTTTAAATTATAACCAATAATTCTCCACTGAAATTACATTTTGGGTATTGTTTGCAGTAAACAAGTGTATTAATATATATATATTTTTTTATTATTGCATGTGGTTTATCTATTTAGCTTTCAAAAAAAATAATAATAAAATTTTAACCTTTTTAAAGAGTTCAACATAAAACATTACTTTTTCAGTTTTATAGTTTTTTTTTGTTGAACTACTGTTTATTATTGAATGAGCAAAAAAAAAATTTTCCAGTTAAATTATTTTATCACTAATGATCTTCCTTTTTCACTTTAATTTTAATATATAGAATGTTACAAAAATGTTGCTATGGTAACCATGACCTACAAATCTCAATAAAATACCATTATAAACTGCTACAACCAAAACACCGAAGACATAATTTTTATTTTTTGTCATCACTTGGCGTCATTTCATATTTTAATCTTCTCCTCTGAAACGACTGGGTCAAATTTGACCAAACTTTGGTGGAATGGTCCTTTAGGGGTCCTCTTCAAAAATTTTGTCCGATGGCCCAGACTTCCGAGCAAGATGACCGCCAGACTAAGATTAGAAAAAGGGGGAATGAAATTTCAAAAATCTTCTTCTCTGAAACTACTGACCCAATTTCAACTAAACTTTGCTGAAATGATCCTTAGGTGGTCCTTTTTCAAAATTGTGTCCGATGAATCCTACATCTGAACAACATGGCTGCCAGGCTAAAAATTAAAAAAAAGGGGGATGAATTTTAAAAATCTTTCCTCTGAAACCGCTCAGCCAATTTTAATTAAACTATGAAAGGATGGTCTTTGGGTGATCTTCTTTCAAAATTGTGTCCGACGACCCCAACCTTAATGCAAAATGGCTTCCAGGCTAAAAATAGAAAAAAGGGGGATGAAATTTGAAAAATTTTCTCCTCTGAAAGTATTGAGCCAATCTTAGCCAAACTTGGCTTGAATGTGTTCAATGACCCTGACCTCCAACTAAAATGGCTGCTAGGATAAACATAGAAAATAAGGGGGATGAATTTCAAAAATCTTCTCTCAAACTACTGTGCTAATCTTTACCAAACTTTTCGGAAATGATCCTTAGGTGGTCTAGTTCCCAAATTGTATCCGGCATTTCCAACCTCCAACCAAGATGGACACCCTTAGCCGAACTAAGTGTTATATAGAACCTTTGGGAGATTTGAAAATTTTTTTCATCTTCAACTGCATGCACATTTAGAACCTTACTCAGTTGGAACGGTCCTTAGGTTGGTCCCCAACCTTTTTATGCTGGATGACCCCACTCGCCATCAAAGATTGCCTCCACAGCCGAACATAGTTTTACATAGGGCACTATGCGAAATTAATAAAAAAAATTACAAGTCTGAGAACTACTTGCTAAATTGGAAACAAAATTTGGTGGAATGATGCCTAGTTGGGTCTCTTTCAGAATTTAGTCAGATGATCTCACCCGCCAACCAAGATGACCACCCCAGCTGAACTAAGTTTAACAAAGGCCTATATGAGAAATTTATGAAAAAATATTCTTGTCTGGATCCACTTTGTCCAATGCCACTTCACTTTGTTGAAATGGTCCTCGTCCTTAGGATAACTTCTTTCAAAATTTTGCCCGTTGACCACATCCGCCAACCAATGCAACTGCCTTGGCCCATATTGTTACGTAGGACCCTATGGGAAATTCATAAGAAAATACTTTCTCATTTGAATCTTAACCCCATTGCAACCAATCTTTGGTGAAATGGTTCCTAGACCGGTTCCTTTCAGAAATGTATCTGGCATTCGCCAACCACGATGGCTGCCTCACCCGAACTTGCTTCGAACCATAGTTAATTCAAATGGTCTTAATGTAAACTTTATTTTGGCAACTGTATGACAGTGAACGTTGACAAGCTCCTGGGAGCCTCTGGTGTCTAAACACTGTCCCAGGTTAGTGGGATGGAGAACTCGCGAACAGGGTTAACCCCGCCACATTTGTGTCTGACCCAGTTTAGAGAATCCTGTGGATGTCGTTGGTTTTATGTTTAATTGTTACTTGTTTTACATTATATACTTATTTGGTCGTTTTTATTTAATTGATACATTTTGAATATCATCACATTTTATTTTTTTCACCTTTTATAGCTTCCCATGTGGTGTGGATGTATGTCCATTGTTGAAGGACAACCTGTATATGTTTGTAATCTAAACGTTTTGGATGGCTTTCCCAATTACACCACATCCACCTCTCCTGTAATTATTTAAACAGTTACATGCATACGGTGGTTTTTAAGTGAATTTGTCGTAGGGTTCCATGACAAGCTTAGTTTGTCTGTTGTCATCATCCTTACCGGTTCTTTGGGTGCCTTATGCAATTAAGTGAGGTTTTGCTATTTCAATTTGTAAATAATGCCATTTCCTTCGTAAACATTTACATTTCATTTTTGTTTAACTTTTGTTTAAACGGTTTAGGTTCTCATACGGATATCCAGATGATGTCGTTATTTTTATGTTTAAATTTAACTTGCTTCACATTAAATACTCATTAGTTGATAGTGGTAAGACAACCATCTACTCAGACCATCAGCCGCGATGGCAGGTAAAACTCCTGTTCAAGGAGGTGTGTGAATTTATTTTTCACGATTTTAATTGCAATACCGTCTCATGTTACAGAAAGCAAACTAATATAGATTACAAGTTATCATTTCATGTTTACTTCACTCCACTCTCTGTCTCTGAAATTACGATTTTTGGATGTCCCGTTAGTATCTTCGGATATTTCTGTAATGAAACTCCAAAAATAAAACAAATAAATTACGAGTTTCTGGCAATGAAAGTCAAACCACAGGATAGGAAATATATTTTATTGAAGGTTTTAGCATTTTGGCGGTAAAATACAAAGCAATAAAGTGTATATAAGCAGTGATTGATAAAATATGTGCATATGATGGTTATGCTGCTCTTACATTATAACAAATATGTTAACAGGTATCAAAATTTTGAATTGGTGACATTTTTGCCAAAATGATACAGATCGCTTAGAGAAAATATTCCTTAACCTGTAGAGAATTTAATTTAAAGAATAAATCTAAAGAATTCAGGATTCTTGTTATACCTTTGCCGATGTTTAAAATACTTAAGAATTATATCGTGATTCGTTTGATTGCTTGAGATCGCCTTGCAAGGGAAACGAATAAATTTCGTACGTGTGACAAAGATATACCTCTCGTTTATATTTCGACAGAGCCATCTGACCGAAGTGAAATGTAATGTTTAAATATCACTGAACTTTTTAATGATTGTTGAGTTATAAAAATAAATAGAAATATACCTTTTCATATATTGGTAACGTGTTGTAAATATTCACAACTTCTAATAAAAATGAAGTATTTACAAACTCTACCGCATGATTGATCGCCTTCTGCATTGATTTATTAATATTCCTTTTATTTCCTTACAACCGAGCTACATTGCAAGATTACGGAAAAAACCTGCTTATTTTGATTCAAATTAATTCATAGATTGAAATCAGATACCCATACATTTTGTAAAAAGACGCGGCAGCATATTATGAATACATGTACCCACTAGGCAAACATTACAGATCTATTGCATGAAACCGTTAATTCTTGAATTTTGTTCGTTACTTACTTGAACATTAGTTGAAGTACCCGTTTGTGTAAAAATTAGAAGCTCTATTTAGGTGGTACAATTAAGGAATATTTAAAAAAAAACTAATAAATACTTCCGAATCAGTGTGCTTTTAAGATTAAATATCAAGATTGAAATTATTTGTATTTTGACTAAATTTATCGCTATTGTAAGAGTTATTTCTCTTTTGCAATTTAAGTTAATTATTCACACTTATTCCCTCATATTGAGCTCAATCTTTGACAATTAAAATTATGTATGGAGCATATTGGAAGTTAAAATTTAAGTATTGTGCAGAAATAATTATCAGTTCATGTTGTCTGAGTTTTTGTAACATTATCTTGAAAATATAATGTACTTTAGTTGTAGTGTTTTAAATCACTTTAGTCAATCTATATGTTTCAGAAGTAGGATATCAAGTGTTTAAACTTCTCTTCCATTGAAGAATAAACTCTGAAGTTACTTTGAGATTTTCGTAAAATAGTGACTTTATTCGGAGGAAACGTTTAAAACACCGTTTATAAATAAAAAGACATGTAGTTTATAAGATGATATCTGACATGTTTCTTAGATATCGGAGGCTAGTGGTATAGTTCCCCTAAGATCACCTAAGATAACAACAAAAATGGTCTTGTTGCAAGTGATAAGACACGAATGATATCCATTTAGTCTTACTGCGGATAATAAGAAGACATGAATGATGAAAGATGTCAAAATATTCTTGACGCGGTAAATAGCAAACATGAACGATGAACGACAAAATATTCAATGGTTATGATCAAAATGAAATATTGATAATCAACATCAAATGTCAAAATCGACAGGTATACGGGTGTATCATTCCCATAGTAATAAATTTTCACAAAATCGGGGGAAAAACTTTATTTTTTAATTTAGTCTTACGTTTACGGACGGCCGAATGAAGAACAGTTTTCTCTAATATGTCCCGACAGAGTATACAAATTGAAAGTTTTATTTCAAGAATCACTTTGTCTTTTATTGAGCAGTAACACCTTCCGGGAAAGCCATGCGCAATACTATTACGGTTGAAATTAACAACAAATGGACGTTGTTGCTGTATCTTATATTTTACTTTATTTAGACCTTTCGGATGTAAACCTGTTCGGCATTTGCGTATTTTGCGAGAATATATTTTTATCATATCGTTGTAGAAGGAAATGATGCGAGTCGCCATTCTTATTTACAAATATTGCAGCTAAAATAAGTTTTAAGACTATGGTATTGGAAGACAGGCAGGACTAATACGATAAGATGCCTGCAGTAGTTGTTTTTTCTGCTTGGAAATATTTTATTAAAGGGAAACAATTCTTAAAAATATACAAAACATTGAGTATAATTATATCAATATACTAATATCAACTGTTGATTTATTACATTTTTAACGATTTTAATCAAAAGTATAACACGAGCCTTCACCATTATGTTACCTTTAAAACGCTAAATATAGATTTGGTATGATTGGACTTTGACATTCAATTTGGACAAAAAAAAATCCACATTGTGCGGTTGTAAGTGGCTCAAACTATATTTGAGGCAATCAAATGCAACCCTTATCGCCAAATAAGATTACAACATCAAACTGTTAACAGTAAAACACAAAAAAGACACCAACTTCATTTAGCAGGATATTTGTTATTACCAAGTAGTAAACAAGAGGACAATTTAAAAAAAAACATATGATAGCATCAGTAATGGTAAGCATCGTATGAATACACGGACAATTAAAGCTTTGGTCAATACTTAAAAACTGAGAAATATTTACAAAAAGCAAGATAGACAGTTAATTTCAGATTATGTAATAAAAATATGAAAATGAACTGAAAAAAGGGCAAAACAAACGACTGATTCTCTTTTACATGCCTCCGAGGAACAATCATTCTTAGTTTGTATAATAATAAGATAATTTTCCAAGTTTTTACATACTGTTGCATTTTGATTTTTTAAATTGTATTCTATATGAATGGTAAACCTGTTAAGTTGATGACGTTTAAAATTTGTAACCATACGTCAGCAAGATGAGGGTTATACACACCAAACACTGGGCATAAATTCACCAAAGACCTGACATCTTTGAAGGTGTGAAAAATATTGCCATTGTTAACCAGCGAAAACTCATTTTTTAATCTGTCAATGAATACACCAAATGTTCCTTTCTTAAATGTTCCAGCTGTATTATCACTGAATTCGGTACTTTGTTTCCATGAAGATAAATGATTAGCAACCAAATAAACCTTGTTACGTGCGACATTATTATTCAATGCAAAAGACCACCCACTCACATTACGAGCGTTAGAAACATGATAATTGTCTACATTCCCCCGCTCCGCCAGCCCAATATCAAACAACAAATTATTTTCTTGTAGTGTAGATGTTATTGTATATTCGTATGCTACTTCGTAGTAGATTCTTGCATTATCCCCAAAACAAACATCAGCAATAGCACCTCTGTAGTTCTTCAGCTGATTTACTCCATCAGGACTGTTGGGTGTTAGACTGCTGTACTTTCTACTGAGGATAGTGTTATTTGGTGACAGGTAGCAGGTACTGTATAATGTTGACGGGTCAAACTTCATACTAAATCGAAATTTTTCAACTACAAAAAGATGCAAAAATTAAAGATAGTCAATTAAACCGAGCAGAATATCAAATCTGACATATATTTTTAAATATCATTTTTGTGAGGTTGAAAAAAATTGTATACAAAAGATTAAAAATAGTTTTTGATATAAAAAATATGGATCGTTTAACGAATAGTCTTAACTGTTCATTTTCTTCGTTTTATACTATCATGCACGAAACAATTAAAAATACCATTTTCCAAGTATTTCATATGACTTTAACGTTTGTAAATCGTAGTGAATAATACTTGAGAAATTTACTTGAGAACTACGACGAGTTTTTAATTCACTATCAAAGTTTCTCACTTAAACATAAGACAAACCGTTTGCGTTATTCAAAACATCAATTGTATTTGAAACTGTAATATTTTGCGAAAACCCTTAAAAGTCTTTTTGTAGCTTTTACACCTTAAATTCCATTCATAAAACGATAATGAACCCTCCATCATGTTTTGGCCGGCAAGTGGATACCTCATTTGCATTTGAATGCAATTTATAACAATAGCTTGAAGATATATTGAAAGAAAAAATACTTCTCAGTATCGATATTTTAAACTTAATCTTCATTGGAAAAAGTTTTTATAATGGATGGACAATCAAATTTCGGCGATTTGCTTATATACCAGTTGCAGAACTGATACGTTACATTCGAAATGCAAAACTTTCATTTATCCAAACGAAAAATCACGCAAATGCCCAAACCGATAAAATTACCGCGGGAAATATTAGAAATTCAGGACCATACGGCAAAACGTTGAGACAAAAAAAAAATTATCATAGTAAAAAAAATAAATAAATTTGTGCATTAAAAAAAAATTAAGTGCATATTGTACTCTCCTGTATTTAAATATAATGTTTTGTTTCATATTTTCTCACTTTGTTTATAAATATGATGACAAAACTTGGTGTATTTTGATTAGCACAAATACGGCGATGAATATTTTCATGCCTGGCAAGTATAAGATTACGATAATCGTCCACTTTGTTGTGTCGACTGATTCGTGTGTTTTCAACTAATACTAAAGTCCAGGACATTGGTTGGTATGTTATATTATTCAATCAGTAGAAACCATATTTGTACAGTTCACCAGTCCAGTTGGTAGAGGGAATCCACGTAGAGAGAATTTAACACGTTTTTTTATCACCAATTTTCTGCAAAACGAGTACGATGGTTCAACGTCAATCTGTTTGAGTCAAATAAGAATATTAACATCTCAATAAGGATGGCTTAATTTACGTTTGAAATTCTATAATAAATTGTGTGCAAAATTTTGGTCTCCAAAAATTGATATAGACATGGATTTTGATCCATAAATTTTGCAAAGTTTCGTGCAATAGTATGTCAAAGTATATGTCGAATTGTTAAGAAGTCGTTTGTTCTTAAGTGTAAAAAATTTTCAGGGCAACCGTCGATTGTTCACTTGTATTCATTGCTAAAGTGGTATGTAGTATATGAAAAGTCGAATTCCCTCACAAAAACTCGTAACGGACTGTACTGCTACTTATCACATTTGGAACAAGACAAGTATATGACGGTTTGTGTCAATCCGTAAAGATTAGTAGGTACTGTAATACTAGTTAATCTTTTATGTCAAAGTAATATTAGATATTCTTTTTTATACTGCTGCTGGACCACTTCCTTTTGGCTATATTTCCTAAATATAATAACAAAAGTGATAATTTATACAATGTCAATTTCATTTCTTTCATAGATAAGGGATCATTGCGGGACAGAAGAACTTTTATTACTGCGTTAATTTAATAATTTTGTAGTTATCTAAATAGTTTAAGAGCTGCAGTATAAAAAATAAAAACTAAATATTTAGATCAATGTCTGAAAAATATCAACCTTTTGTATTCGGCACGAAACTGTTGAAGGACTCAGTAAATCTTGCCCTTCCCCAGTTTCTAGGCCTCATACAAAAACGTTGATGTAATCTTGGCATTGAACTTATATTATATTTGTACGTAAAAGAGAATATCGACGGAATTATGCAGTGAACAAGGGAAGATAATTAGTACCTGTAACGGAGATCGCACCACGAAAAAGTACTGAAAGGTCCTAATCAGCAAGGCTCAACAGATAGGAATCTCACAATTTAAAACAAGTTGCAAGTCGCTTAATTGATTTTAATTAAACATGATACAAATTAAAGTATACATTAGTAATTGTTTGTTCATATATCAATATAAGATACTGCTATCGACTATAGAAATTATTGACGATATGTAGCACTGGCCTTGTCGGCGAGCTAATATTTACAGGGTTGTGATGACAGTTGTCTATGTTCCGTGGGCTAGGATAGCCTACCGTGCACCCCCATCCCCGAATCTCTATGGGACCAAACTTTTTTGTTCCCCAACACATATTATTAAAGAAAAAACATATAAACATTGAAAATTTTGGAACGCATTTTTGATTTGGGGGTCTTTTAATAGTCCAGTTGGTTTTTTTGCCGATTTTGTTTTTAACCATTTTTCATTTTCAAAGGTAATTATAGATAAGTTTCAGAAATAAAAATTAGACCTGTTAGGTATCAATAGAAATGCCTATGTATTCCCTTTCTAATACATGTCCAGTAAATTGATTTAAGCTACGAATAAAAAATTGTGACAAAAATGGTAGCCTTATCCCAACAGATATTTGACAAAAATACATTTTTTTTCTGTCAACTCTCATATATTTACCTTTGAGACTTTATATGTAGATTTTTTATGTTTCTTAATACATTTGACTACTTTGTTGTGTTTAATGGTCCTAATATTGTTTCCTTTACCCGTTATGATGTTCATTTGTCAAAAAAAACCAAATTAGAAAATTGCAGAATTTTTCCAATATTTCCTTACATTTTAAATACGCTAGACATTTGAGTTATTATATGACTATAAACTGATATTAATTAAGTAAATGTATATATAAGGCATCAAATAAGCCCAATACTTCATTTATTAAGTGATTTTGATTGGCAATTTTCGCGAAAATTTCGAGGGGTTAGTGCCAAAATGTCGTATCTGAAATTGTTTGGAATTTTGGTTTTTAGCTTAATATGAAGGAAAATAGATGATTATAATATCTGTAATTTTTAAGGCGATATTCTAACTTTTGAATTTTTTTTAATTGACCAAAACTAAAAAGACGTATTAAAATTTAAATATAAACCAGTTTGCCAATTAGTAGCTTCTTGATATGGATTGATTTTGAATTCAAAATTTCATTTTTACATTTCCATCTCAAAAGCCAAAATATCTTAAATCAAGGTAAGGTGTTTCGCTTTTCTATAGGAATATTTATATATCCTGTTAAACATGCCAGTACGCATTATATAGAGATAAGTGGTTTTGGCACTACAGTGCATTTTATCAATATTTGTGTAATTTAAGCCATCAACACTTAGCGTGAGATAATATTCTGCAGATGTTAAAATAAATTATTTGTTATACTGGCAGAGAATAGTAACTGATGATAAGACATTTTGTCTCTTGGATAATATTAAAAACAAAAATCAACCTAATGGATAAATGTGTTATTTCATAGTGTAAATGGATTTTTGAAAATCAGGGTGTTACAAGTATGTATTGTTTTGCTTTTTTATATAAGGTAATTTAGTATCAAATCTTTAAACTTAATTTTTTGTGTTATAAGAAATCAAAAACTACAGAAATAAATATCAGTTGCATCACTATTATTATTTATATCAATTTGAAGTACATTGTTCAATATCTCTAGTTTTATTGACATTTATTATCTTCAGAAGCTTTTCTTGTGTTGTATATATAAAAGATTTTTTTTCCTTATAGACATACTCCATAGTAAAGGGACAATATTTACTTGATACAAAGATATATATTTGGTAAGTGATATTTTTGAAATTCATTTAAACAATTATTTATAAGAGTACTCTAAAAGTTCCTACAGTAATAATCAAAACGTAAAGGTTTTGATAAAGCAAAACAAATTTTATTTTAAGGATCTCAGAACCTCACTCATATCTTTTCATACTATTAGAAAAAGATCCCCAAGAGGCCACATTGAACATAAAATAAACATCTCCTCCGTCATGTATTTTTATCACATTAAGATAATATAAAAAAAACACTCTTTATATTACGTTTTTCAACAATAAAAAGGTAAAAAAATTGCCCCCTCCTTCATCTATTTAAAAAAATTGCCTGAGAACCATAGAATTTAATTTGCATGGTCGGAAAAATGCTTTTTTTATGTATTTAAAAATCAATACACAAAAATTAGTTTAACATGTTTATCTACATGATTCACATACATCATTTTATCATTTAAATAATGCAATATGAAGCCACAAAGTTATAGCCTTAATCTGGTACAAAATAATTGTTTTTTATTAACAATATCTATTTCGTATATGATTGTATCACATATGTTTTTGCTTACCTTGACAATAAAATGGTTTGAAAGCAAAAAAATACATTAATGAATATTTGAGTTTTGAAATAAAAAATAAAACTTAATCTATTACTGAAGTTGTCAAATTGTATGATGTACTGTATGTTTGCCAGCTATTGTATTAAATTTGAGTTGACAACGCAAAATGTTACAAGTGACGCACTAGAAATTTTAATATTCGTACACATTCTGAAAATTTCAGTCTTTCAGAAGTTGGCTTTCAACAATTTCTCATTCTTATTTTATGACACGCGAATGAAAAAATCAAACTATGAGAATATTGAAGAATTTTGCTTTCTATTTAAAGGTATTTAAAATGGCAGACACAGATTGGTCTTCAGATGATGACTTGACCCGTGTGAACTATGAAGAATGGAAATCGCACACTGACAAGGAATCCAAACATGAGGCATCAAACACAAATCTTGTGAGTGAACAACAGTCCTCAAGTAAAGAGTCAATGAGGACATCAGAAAATTAACTAACATAACACCTGTAATAGATGAGACAGCTACAGAATCTTTATCAGACACAAACACCACATTAGAAACAACATGTAGAGCAGTGGAGACAGATGAAACAACACGAACAGAAGTGGAAACAGATGAATCAACACCCACAGCAGTGGAGACAGATGAAACAGCACGTACAGCAGTGGAAACAGATGAAACAACACCCACAGCATTAGAAACAGATGAAACAACACCGACAGCAGTGGAATAAGATGAAACAACACCTACAGCAGTGGAAAAAGATGAAACAACAAATACAGCAGTGGAAACAGATGAAACAACAAATACAGCAGTGGAAACAGATGAAACATCACCTACAGTTGTAGAAACAGATGTAAAAACACGTACAGCAGTCGAAACAGAAGAAACAACACGTACAGTAGTAAAAACAGAAGAAACAACACGAACAGCAGTTGCAACAGAAGAAACAACACGTTCAGCAGTGGAAACAGAAGAAACAGCACTTACATCTACAGCAGTGGAAACAGATGACCCAACATATACAACATTTGAAACAGATGACACAACATATACAACATATACAGCAGTGAAAACAGGTGAAACAACACGGGCAGCATCTGAAACAAACGAAACAACATGTACAGCAGTGGAAACAGACGAGACAACACCTACAGCAGATGCAACAGAAGAAACAACATGTACAGCAGTGGAAACAGACGTAACAACACGTCCTGTAGTGGTAAGAGATGAAACAACACCCACAGCAGATGAAACAGAAGAAACAACACGTTCAGCAGTTGAAACAGAAGAAACAACACGTTCAGCAGTTGAAACAGAAGAAACAACATGTACAGCAATTGAAACAGGTAAAACAACACGCGCAGCATCTGAAACAAACGAAACAACATGTACAGCAGTGAAAACAGACGAGAAAATACCCACAGCAGATGCAACAGAAGAAATAACACGTGCAGCGGTGGAAACAGATGTAACAACACGTCCAGCAGTGGAAACAAATATAACAACACGTCCAGCAATGGACACAGATGTAACGACACGTCCAGCAGTGGAAACAGATGACACAACACCCACAGCGGATGAAACAGAAGAAACAACACGTTCAGCTGTTGAAACAGAAGAAACAACACGTTCAGCAGTTGAAACAGATAAAACAACATGTACTGCAGTTGAAACAGGAGAAACATCATGTACAGCTGTTGAAACAGAAGAAACAACACGTACAGCATTGGAAACAGGTGAAACAACACATACAGAAGTTGAAACAGATAAAACAACTCGTACAGCAATGAAAACAGATCAAAGAACACACACAGCAGTGGAAACAAGCACTTAACTTGTAAAAGCACAGGATATATTGTATGAGAAGGAATGCGAAACTGTCACTAAATATGATAACATCCAGTCAAATAAAACTACATCTATTTCCAATAAGCATACCTCCACCAAACAAAAAGGTAAAAAGCAAAGAAGAAAAAGAACAGTGCGAAAGCTTCAAAATTTAGCAGATGAAGACGATTCTGAATTCCATAGTAGTGATGACAATGTACCATTAAACGAAATAAAAAAAACATGTGAAAAACAATTTGCAGAAGAAGAACATGCAAGTCTATCTGAATTAGAAGAGATTTATGACAGTGGTGATGCATACAAGCCACCACAGGACGACTACAATTGCAGTGATTCAAATCTTTCAACAAATACAGATATTTCTACCAGTTTAGATAATACACAACAAAACCAGATCAAAAGAGAAAAAAGATGAAGTATAGAAAGAAAGAAGTCAAACAAGTAAGTTCCACAAAAGAACATATGAAACCAAGAAAGAAGAAGTCGACGAACAAAGAATCAAAGACAACCAAATTCAAACCATCAGTTATTATTGAGGAAAAATGCCTGGAAAAAACTGAAGAACAAACGATTATCAAAATAAGTCCATCAGTCGCCATTCAGGATAAAAAGGTAGATAAAAAACAGCCATCAAGTTCAATGAATGAACATTCTGAAGAAGAAAATTTAGGACGTGTACAGGAACTTAGCATCCAAGAGGTAGAAAATTTAAGACGTGTACCGGAACTTTGCATCCAAGAGGTAACATTTAATAAATTTGCTATAGAACACCATGAGAAAAAGTTAGATGACCTACTTTATGCTAATAGGTTGGAAAGGAAACCTGTACCAGGAGATGGAAACTGTTTTTTTCAGTCTGCACTTTTCCACATACCAAGTATTGATTCAGCTCTAGCTTTACGACAGACATTATGTCAACATATCAATTATAACTGTAACGAATATCTTGGATTTTTCACAGTTCCTGGTATGTCTGCATCATTTGACGAAGATATTGCTTGGATTGATTTTAGAAAAGAAATTGAAGAACTCGCTTTAGATGGTAGTTGAACCAGCAGAGCAGCGGATCTTTTGCCTTTAGCCCTAGCCAACTGGAGTAAACGGACAGTCAAGATTTTTTTAAGCATGTCTGCACAAGCCATTGTAGATGTTCAGCCTTCAATTGAACTAAATTCGTCTTCTAATGCCATTTACTTAGCCTATGCTGCTTCAGACAACCGAACCATTCCAGAACATTATGATGCTTGCATGATGATAGGGACGGAATACAAAATAAGAGCAGAAATTCAAACTCAGCCAACCACTATTCCCGAAATAGACACAGTTATCACAACAAGCTCTAATGACATAGACATATCATTAAATGAAGAACATATTTCCATTGACTGCATTCAACATTTCGCTGAAGAATCAGAAATGCTGTATACCTGCGTGCCTGTCGAATGCAGCACTCCTCACAAGACCAGTAGAAAAAAAAGGAAGACCAAAAGGAACACCTCCGAGAAAAAACCAAACTTTATTACTCCACCAAAAAAGAAACTTATCCGAAAACGTAAAGATGCACCAGAAACATTGAAGAAAAATGTACGAAAACAACTTCGACTTTCAGGCAAAGAGTACGTCTCAGTTAAAGGAACCGTTGTTGCAGAGAAAAGTTTGAAGCCTACGGACTGTTCAAATTGTAAATTTAAATGTAGTCAACAGATAAGTGAGGAAAATCGACAGAAAATTTTCAACACTTTCTGGTCGCTGGAAAATAGTGAAAGAAAAAAAGATTACATCATAAATAACACAAGCCAAAAAAGGACAAAGACTTACCTAGATGATGAAGAAAACCCTATGTCAAAAAAGAGAAAAGTACATAGACCATACACAATTACTATTGATGGGCAACAGAACATAGTTTGCAAGAAATGTTTTCTTAAAACATTAGGTGTAAGCGAGTCCTTTTGTCAGAATGCTTTGGAGAACCAGTCAGAAGGAGTTTTTATAGGACCTGACAAGCGTGGAAAACATGAACCACATAATAAAACTACTAAATATGTACTTGAAATGGTTCGTAAACATATTAACTCGTTTCCAGTTGTTGATGGACATTATACTCGAAAGGAATCAAATAGACAGTATCTTGGGGCAGATCTGAACATCACACGACTGTATCAGCTTTACCTAAAATATTACAAAGACAAACTTCCAGAGAAAGATCTTGTTAGTCAAGGTGTGTACAGAAAAATCTTCAATGAAGAGTACAATGACTCCTTTCACGTGCCAAAGAAGGACCAGTGTGCTTTATGTGTTAGTTACCATCAGGATATAGAAAATGACTGCCTTGACCCAAAAGCCAAAGAAAAATATGAAAAGCATCAGGTAAGAAAGATTAAGGCCAGAGAAGAGAAGACAAAGGACAAAGAAAAGGCTAAGGCTTCAAAGGAACTTTATGTTGCTACCTTTGATCTGCAAGCGTTCTTCAAACTCCATGTAGTCTAGTTAGCCAGCTTTACTATATGAGGAAACTCAGCTGCTATAATTTATCTATTTACAATTTAGCCAATAGCAATGCCACATGTTACTTATGGTCGGAAGCTGATGCTCAAAGAGGCTCGTGCGAAATAGCAACCTGTTTGCATCTGCTATTGTCATCCTTACCTAGTTGTACAAAACATTTTTCTATTCCAATGCCTGTGCGGGACAAAACCGCAACCAGTTTTCTGCTACATGCCTACTACATGCAGTAATTAACCATCCATCGATAGATACTATTGATCATAAATTTTTGGAAAGCGGTCACACTCAGTTGGAGTGTGACAGCATGCATTCTGCCATAGAATTTGCTAAAAAGAAGACTGAAATTTACGTCCCACAACAATGGTCCACAGTTATTAGAATGGCTCGCAGGAAAGACTCTTCCATGATAATTCCCTTGAAATTTAGTGACATATATGATTTCAAGGAGCTTACCAAAAAGAACATGAAATTCAGGAAGAAAGATATAAATGGAAGTAACGTTAACTGGCTACAGATAAAGTGGCTCAGATACACGGAAGCAGACCAAAACATAATAAGATATAAATATAACTTTGATGAAGAGTTCAAAACGCTGAAAGTCAGAGATGAGAAAGGGGGTGAAGCAGAAATCCATGAACTCCCAAGAAGATATACATCGAGACAGCAAATTTCCGCAGCAAAGAAAAACGACTTGGTTAGCCTCTGCAAAAGTGGAATTATTCCAGCAGAATACCATGGGTTTTATAAATCTCTTCCCTCAACATTGAAGACACACTAGCAGATACAGATGTTGAGGAAGAGACGCCAGACTCCGACCAGGAATGAGACTATCCCCGATACCGATTAGTTCACAAGGAAAAACAGTTATTTAGAAAATATGAGCATGTCCTTGTATTGATGTCAGCTAATTTTATTTTAATGTTAATCAAAATTTATTTTTATTAGTTCTCCAGCTTTTCTCACTTACCATATTTTATGGATTCAAAATTTTAAAATAAATTAATTTTGTTTATCCCTTTTTAGAAAATGCTTGTACATGAGATATCTGGTTACAAAAACTGATAAAAATAATTCGATCTTTCTGCATAGATTATGACAAAGTTTCCTAATATTCATTTTACCATGTAAAGGAAAAAGTAATGAAAAAAGTAAGCTTGCTCACAGTTTAACTGTTTTCATGAAAAAAAAATGCAAAAAATATATTTTGATTGAACAAGTATATCTTAAATAAGCATTTTAAGTACTGTTTTGTCTTTAACTTAGTTACATTGTATAGTATTTGTACCCACAAGTTCTGAGATAAAAGATCTTATTATCTTTGACTACCAATTTTTTGGTTTTATCTATAATAATTATTGTTATTGATAGGTAACAGTAGATATATCATATTTTAAGTTTTATTTTACGTTTTCCTTTCTATATCTACATTTAATATTGTTATAACAATTTTAAAAGTGAAAATGTGAGAAAAAAAACATTTCTATTATGATGTACCATTTCAAATTGTTTTAAATTCGGGCAATTTTGTTTTTAAAAAAATAATAGCTCAGTTTTAAAATATTGAAGAAGAAAAAAACATCATTTTGTAGTTTGTCGGTTGTGTAGTTAAATTATTTTCTTCAAACCCACTTGAAAATATTAATCTAAGATACTTTCTATTTTTGCGTGGTTTTTAAGATGTAATATGTTAAAATTGTTCAAGTAATAACAGTTCACAATTAATTTTAACCAATTTATGTTGAAAAACCATGTATACTTGTTTTTTTAGAGTATAATTACAATATGAACTGACATTAAGACATTATAGCAACAAATATTCATTTTCTTCAAATATTAATAAAAATGCCAAATTAAAAGACTTTGTGTTTAAAACTATTTGCCATTTCTCTTTTATGTTTTTTTTAAAAAAAAATTTTGACAGAATGACGCACCTAAAGATGATTGATTTTTACAATCATAAATTCTATTTCAAATTAATTATCTTAAATGCCAACTTCAATTATCTTCCGTTAAAACACTTGAGCACAACACATTCATGCACATGTAAATTCATTCTGAAAAACCAAAACCAATTATCTCACAATAATATTTATAGGCCTGTGAACATCTGTTTAATCTATTTATAATGTTATCAGCAGAAAGTGTTACATGTTGATACTGTGTAATGGTAATCACATCTGGAATTTATATAAACAAACAAATTATGGAAAACCAGATTATATGCTTTATCAATCAAAATCTCATCAATAACTTAACTGGTGTTACAGGATAAATGGTATTTGATTCAGCGACAGATAATTTACCATCAAAAGATAGTACATGCAATTTGGTGCAATCGCACAAAAAAAGTTTTTATTGATTTCCCAAAATACACTAAAATTGAGATACGTGGTTTTGGCACTAACCCCTCGATTTACTTCTACCCCTAATTAAATTTCAAAGCAACAAACCATATGTGAAAAAGAAACAATAAATTTTGCTTTAAATAGTGTAAATTACTTTTTTATTATAAAAGAAAGCATAATTTATCATGTTAACACCATTTTTGTCCAAATTATGACCTTAATCTGTGAAAAATGGGTGCTTAACCGATTTCAGATTTCTTTTAAATTTCCGTAATATCGGTCTCACTAAGTTATTTTAAATACGCTCGACATTTGAAATATTATATGCCTACAAACTGATACTAATTAAGTAAAAGTGTATATTAGGTACGAATGTGCCAAATATTTTATTCATATGGTGATTTTAATAGGTAATTTTTGCGAAAATGGCACCCCAACCCCTAATTTTTTTAATGTGTTTCCAAACTACAAGCCATGTGTGAAAATGAAAAAAAAATTATGTTTTGAATAATATAAATTACTTCTTGATTATAATACAAGGCATAATATATCAGGTTAAAACAATTTTTATCTGTATTTTGGCCAAAAAGTGTGAAAAATGGGTGATAAGGAGATTTCAGATTTCTCTTAAATTTCCGTAAATCACTTTCATTTAATATAATAAAATAATATTCTTAATAACAAATAAAATATAACAAGATATATATTCAAGTCAAAATATTCAAATTTAATTATATTTTTTCTGATTTTAATTGCCCGGGATAATCTTTTCACGGAAAAATGTATGTATTTTCGATAAAATGCAGTAATGGAGCATTATTTTAGGACATGCGAACGCCAAGGACAACAAAAACACATTAAGACAACTTTATAAATATGTATTAATATCTATTTTAAGTTATTAAATTGTTTTTGCTACATGAGGGTGGTCTGTGTATAAGAAAATAATCAATGCAGCTTGAGACTGTTGCAACTTTTCTTGATGTTTGGTTCCAATTTCTGCTTTGTGAACATTTAAAAGTATGTTTACATTGTGCAAATTCCACAAATAAGGTATTTGTGAAAAGCCTTTTGTCTGGCCAGTTTAGCAGTTAAAAGAAAATAATTTGCAGAATCAATTCAGGAGAAAACTGAGAAAATTAGTCTCCTCCTTTTATAGATTGTTAATAATAATGAATAATTCTCCCCGTATTCTTTCGTTTGTAGCTTTTCGTGCAACATATTCGTAATCAATTTATGTTTAAAAGTCAAAATTATTATTTCCTTACCAATAAAATCATCTAAACCTATATTTCAGTTAGTTTTATTTGATAAGAATTAAAAAATAGAAGTTTTAAAATTTCAAATTTCACCATTTTTATCCATTTTGGGGATGTTATCTGTACAGATTTTATTTTGTGACCATATATATGAAACATAAAAGTGGTTATCAATTTAATGCTACAGTCTATATAAATAATTTGCCTGCAAAAATGAAAAATACCATCTACTCGAAACAATACATCATGTTCTGTGCTCTATCTCTAGATACGCTGACGTGGAAAGGCATCACCCGGTCACCGAAAGCTATATTTTTATATAGCCTAG
>JAULBM010327244.1:0-13208 GCA_032357055.1 Geukensia granosissima | reverse complement strand
CTTTCAGCTCCGGCTGAATTCAGTATACAATGAAACTGTCCAAAATGTTAGTATTGTCGGTAAGGGCCAAGTAATTCCGATCATTTTCCCTATAGTCAAAATCGATGAATGTCACCACCGGTATAGGAACGGATAAGTTTTCTTATTTAAAATGAATATCAACGAAATTTTTCTCCTATGGCAAATGGGGATGTCATGCATAAACGCCACTGTGACTACTACAACGAGAAAATAAATTTCAGTTATTTTCAAAACCAGAAATTAACATGCACTAAAGCATTTTATTAATAGAACAACCATACCTGCATATTAGAAACGCAATTTTGAATTAAAACAGTATTTTACCGCTGTCGCACATTGCTTGGTATGATAGTTCCTTATTTAATCTGACGGACATGATTACTAGTTAACAACGTGTAAAGATAAAATAATATTACACATGACAGAGTATACTGAACACAACAGATTGATACATCTAATCTCTCTCGGGGAAAAATCTGAATTTTATTTATAAAAAACGGGAATGTGGAAATCCATATGATTATGACAGCACAGACTGCTTTCAATGTTTAATTAATTGCTATGAAACTTCAAGATCTAAATGTAGTAAAATGTGATCATTGTCCCCAAAGTATTTCACAAATACAAATTCGTAGATGTCATTTAACAAATGAAAAAAATCTTGTACAAACAAATCTGATAAATCAACAAGGAATTAACCAATGGAACATAAATTTGTTTTAAGCTTTCTGAAAACATGGGACAAAGCAAAACACGACAGTTTAGCCTTAAATTGTGCATCATACTATAGATACAGCTTTGTCAAAATAAAAAAAGTCTCAACATAAAGAAAGAAATAAAAATCATCCATTCCAAAAAACAATTTGATTCCCAAGGCAGCACAGTATATTACGACATATTCTCCCCAAGACCGTAGTTTGAAATAGAAAAGCAGACATTTTTTGATAAATTTTGATGTTACAAATTTAGGTTTTCAATATTATTGCATGTGAATGAGAAGAAAAACAATTTTCGACATTGCTGTTTCAAGGTTTTACAAATGGTCTTGATGATACACTGCGCCCACGACACACCATACCACAATAAAAAGTGTCGTCATGTATAATGCATTAAACTATGAAAAAGTTAAGCAATTAAAAAATAATATCAACGATATTTTCAAACAACATATAGAAGACCTCTAGATTTTCAAATTTATGTGTTCTTCTCGTGGTTTGAGTGCAGTCTATCTAACTTTTACCCCATATCTTTTCATTTACAAATGAGATTTTCTGTAATTGGTTATTAACAAACAAAAGTAATATTCATTGTGCTGGAAAGCAAACAACTTACTGAGTAGTATACAATGTTGTTTACAGTCTTCACATCCAAGTTGGGTTTACAGTCGATCAAATGAATATCTGATGAAATTATTCACACTTGCAAAAAGTATTGGATTGCAATACTTACTGAGCTGCGCCAGATAGAAACAGGCCTTATGCAGTTTATAATTCAAATAGGTCCTTAGTTACTTTTGTCTCAAAACTAGTAGGAATGTATGTTTACAACATTTTGCGTCCCAAAACAAATTTTGGGGGATTATATTATTGTAAAATACTCACTTGAGGTAAAGGTTTGTCACTTAAATATCTTCTTTGTGTTTCAAAAATGATAAAAGTACATACATTAACATTTCATATGGCTGATTTCCACCTGACTGGGCTCATATAACAGCTCATATGACAAAGATTTTACTTATTACGTAAACAGTCAGGATTACTACCATATATGGGATGAGGTAATAGAAGGTCAAATGGCCTTTTAACTCTTCATATTTGCCTGGGTAGAAATCTGAGCATGGAAATTAATATATTGCAAATTTGAATATAATCCCAAAGTCTCATCAATTTTCTATCCTCGGATTTTTACCGGCAACCAAATGAACTTTTCATACATTCAACAATAGAATTCAACATTTTTGCAAAATATGTGAAATTCCTTTGAAAAATTATAAAATAAACCTAATTGATGCATAGAATATGACTGTCTAAAAATTACAATTGGAACTTTCTGAATTTTTAATTTTTGAAGTATATGCAAATTTAGGATATATTTCCGTTGTTGACTGTTTAACGTGTAAGAAACTCTTTTATCAAGATATAATGATGTTTGCAATTTAAAAAAAATATAGACATGAAACAAAATAATTAAACTTTTCGCATCATAATTTTTAATACAAATCTGGAATATTCGATTAATAATTTATATAACTTGATTAAAAGGAAAACATAATTTTGTAGCTATCATAAATATCTTCATCTTTTATGGTAATGGCTTTAAAGTACATTTGGCATTAATCAATTTCTGACATTACGATTTAATGTTAGAACTTTAATTTGAAGCAAACTAATAAGAGAGTATTAACAAACGCGTACATTACAAGCAAATTCTTTCAAATGAACATTTTTTCTTCCTGTTGATAAAAAATAAGTTAACTTTATAATTAAGTTAACCTTAATATCTTCGCTTTTAAAGTAATGCTTGTCGTTTTCCTACATAAAGTTTTATTAGTGTTGAAAAATTTATATGTTAAATTTAAAATCTTTTGTGAGGTTTAAAGGATAAACCTCTCACCAGTAGGATTAAAAGCAAAATACGGGAATGCCGAGATCGAAACAAAGAAAAATGAAGTGCATATATAATAACAAATTGAAACCAAACCAAGCGGTAAAAACGTCTACCATTTATAATACAATAAATAAAGCCTTCTACGTTTAGAATGTAAATTGAAACAATGCAAATAGGCAACCAAATCCATCGGAAGGACATCAACCGTGTGCAATATAAAGAATAAAGCATGCTCCGTTGATTTTGTCGTTAAGAATTTATAGTATTACTTGAAATTTCTGTTAAATAATAGCTAATAATATTCATGCAAGAATTTACAGCTGAATACGTTTTAAAAAACTGTAATGTATGTAGTCTGATAATTTATAATGTCATCTGCGAAAGACAACAAAAATAATAATAAGATCACAAATCAACCTAAAGCTAAACTTAAACAACCATTTAAACAATTGAAGTGCGATAAAACCAAGCGTCTAGTACTAAAATAAAAACATGACCAAACACAAACAACGTTGGTTTCAACACCGTTCAAAGTCAAAATCCTGATAACAATACCCTTAACTACAGGATAACACAGATGCTTATGAAGGGCAATCAGATCCTGTCTTTCTAGTATCACTACGAGGTGTTGCTCATTGCCGGTTTACGGGAAAGTGTTTGACTGCTTCGATAAGTTCTTCAATGGTAGATAGGGGATTTGAAAAGAGGATAAGGCACACTTTTCAGAAGTTTGAGCATAAATTTGTATGATAAATAAATATATGTTTTAAACGTCATCCAAAATTGCCATTGTAGAATATATATAACGATTTTTGGTATGCTATATGTACGTTTCAAGGAGTTACCTCTCATCAGTAGCATTGGGCCAAAACATAGCAAGTCTGATATCCAACTTAGTAAAATGAATACTCAAATCCAAACAAATCGAAATAGGAAGCAAAATCGGACGGCAGGGACCAATAAAAAGTGTTATACGTTTAAAAGCCTTTCCGTATTTTTATGTAATTAAGAATTTAAGCGAATAAATCAAAATTCTGTAAAACATTTTTTGAAAAGTTTCATACCAGACAAGTCTGACAACTGGACTGGTGAATACCCAGCGGTTTAAAATTACAAGATTACTAAAGTTGAATGAATATGTTGAATTTAGGTTTGATATGTGTACATTTCAAGGAGTTCAAGGAGTAACCTATTATCAGAAGAAGTAAATCCAATTATAGTACCGGTAAAGAAGTACTAAAATCCAAACGAACAGAAATTGGAAGACAAATCCAACGGTTCGGACAACTACTAATTGAAATACATTGTGACGCCTTTTCGTATTTTCAGTGATTTAGAATTTAAAAAAATGCGATTTTCATTTAAACATTGTTTGATAAATTTCATGACAGAAAACTGGGCTTTGGATACCCCCGGGAACCTCTGGTCCATCAGCACAGGCATCGACCAGTATGTTCAAAATACAAGATTACCAATTTTACGGATAATGAAAGATAAAAATGTTCTGCATTAACCGCTTCTGTGACTTCTACAACGGGAATAGATACATAATATTCATTATGCAGTTGTTTTATTACAAAAATTCACATTGTTTTAAGATAATATCATTTCTTGCAGATTACAAAGAAAATTGCTCATCAAAGCATCATTTTATTGAGGTAGCTCGTTGCTTGATATGGAAACTTCATGTTTTAATCCGACCGACATGATGATAAGTTAACAATGCGTAAAAATGATTAACCCTACAGGATTAATACTCCACGTGACACATAATACTGATTTGAAATAAATCACTCTTGGATACCGATTTCAAGAAAACTGAATGTCGATTGAAATACCAATAGTTATAACAAAATTGAAAAAAACTTATAATAGGAACGCATAAGTTATATTATATAGTAGATGAAACAACAACCAGATGCTGTTTGGGAGGGAAGGGGTTGAGATTTGTGTCTTAGCCACATAATTTTGTCGTAAAAATATAATACAATTGATACAAAACATTTGGTATGCCAGATTATTTAATTTTTACTCCTCAAGATTCAACCAGAGCATTATTGAGCCAAAACCGTCCAATTTTTTTATTAAACAATTTACATCACTGGCCTCGCAAAGAGTCAAATAGTTCGTGATTAACCATCACTCGTATCGTCATCTGTAAAGGATATGCAACAAGTATGGAGTCACATAAAATACATGTCAATGTTTTGTGTTTGAGAATTCTTCAGCTTAGATGTTGTCGAAAAAAAAATCTGAATACATCAAATCTCTCTGGACCGGCCAGCAATGAGACAGAAATTTTGACCAGTTCAAAGTGGTGTCAAGGTTACAGAGGTTAACTTACAATAGCAGATACTATTGGGGTATAAGCAATTGTGATCTGTTTACAGAGGTTGGCCAGTTTTCTGAGGGACCGGTTTAGAGAGGTATCACTGTACAAAGTTCGTAATAGCGTAATGTACAAATGGCATATCAAAATTCACCATTTTTATTCAATATTGGTAAACCTGTTTTATCACTATTTGCATAATGTTTATCTACTCCATGAATAAAAAAGATACTAATTATACGATGATGTTTTAAAAGAGTTACAAATGATTTTTTTGCAATTTGATCCCATTTACTACGAAAAAATAATGTTTGCAACTTGAACCCAATATAAAAAAAAATAAAACAGCAGGTCAATCAGGACACGTTACAAATTACAACATTTGAAAGATGTAATCTGTATCTTTTCAACATGCATTCCAGTTCATGAAAACCCATAAAGCACGGGGGAAATTTTTACGACCTCCACACAGTACAGAAAAAACTTCGTGATGGTATTTAATAGAAAATATATGACATATAGAAAAAAAGACACAACCCACATCGTACTTAAATCAATAAAAAATAAAACTTAACTGCGTGTGAAGAAATACTATAGAATAGAATGTTTGTGAATTGCAGAAAAACCTTTCTTAGTCTAATAGATTTCTTGTCTTGAATTGCATATTTTAGTTAGACGTACGTACGATATGCTTGTTATAGAAACGAGTTGTTAGACGAAAAACTTTATAAAGCAAAGGACGCCACTGCCTTTTGTTAATCATGATAAATGACAACTGTTTCTTTCCTTTGATGAAGTGAGAGTAATTAATCAGGCTTTGCATCTTAGTATACAGGCTCTAAAGAAGATTGATGACGACAGAAATCCATAAGAATTCTTTTGATTGGTCAACAGATGAAGGTCAGATGTGAATTTATCAACGGGATATCATTGGTTAATGGCGTTCAAAAGTTTAACACACGTGAAATCCTGCGTAAGTAGGCGCAAAATTAAGAACTTTCGTTTTTATAATAGGACGTAAAGAGATTGATTGCATTCGAAAAGCTACTTTGCGCTGAAAATCTAAAAACAAACCAGACGCTAGCCTGGAAACTTATTTGGAAGAATTTGGTCTCGAAATTAAAACACGTGGTTCGACTATATTAAAGAGAGACAAAAGGTCCAAAGGGGCATTATAGACAACCGAAAGTCAGGCAATAGGGGAAGATCGATATCAGGAACAAGACACAAAATATACAAACAGAATAAAAAAGAAAAACCAAAACAGGCCTGACTTAAAACGTCTCAACGGGACCCAGCAAACTTTTACTAGCGGGTTATAGTATGCAAATAAACCTACAGCAATGCTTTGGTCGTCACCGAAGGGGTTACACAAGTACAAGGCGAGGCAAATAATACATCAAAATGGAATATAAGCATCATAAAAGCGACAATAAAAATACATGTATTATCATCGACTACTTAGTAGTAAAATGCTTGAATAGAACTCGTTGTGCCCTTATTTCAAAATCCAAGAACTAAGTCCTACCACTGACATTTTGACATTTATAGATTTCTACTTATGCAACTCTTATAATGTGTATTCAGTTAATTATAAATCATCGCTGTAAGAAAATAATACTTGAATGTCAGTTTTTAATGGACTTCATTATGGAGTAATTGTTTCCAATAACTCTACATAGCGTAACGCCATTTCTCATATTATAAGCGACGTCCATGCTAGAAGAAAAAACTGAATAGAAAGATCAATTAACTAAATATTACCATAACTCTAAAACAAAACTGATATTAAGGTTTTTATAAGTACCCTATTTGTAACCGTTATTTCTATTTATGGATTATTAAGTTATTGATGTCCAAATTATCTTTTGATGTTAAAATTTTAAATCAGATATTCATTGTAGATGAAATAATGTTTAAAATTAATTTAGCACGTTGATGTAAGAGCTTTTAAATTTAATTAGAAACCTTTTATTCTTATAAATGCTTTTATTGCGTCAAATGTGCAAAACATTGATTGATTACATCTTCTGTGACTTATTATAGCCCAAGGTACAAACTGTGCCAATAGTCCATACTTTGCAAATGAATAAGAATCATTAACGAAATATAAAACCAACGAAGTGAAGGAATAAAATTAAGAAATAAGATGCTTCTGTTGCATTTTCATGATCACTACTTTGCATTTGTTACGTAATTCTGGCGAAGTTCATAAACCTTTAAAACTGTAAATTAAAAAGGATTATATTCGTAGTTACGATCATGATTTTCGTACATGTTCTATCGATTTCCCTTTCATTTCCTTCCCCTTCCCGATAACGATTTTTTGAAAGATGCATCTATGGCGTGTTCTTATTCGTTGTTTTATTACATTGGTGCGAGTAATTCTCGTCTTCTAATTTATATGTTGCGTTATTTTATCGTGTTGGTTTTGAATTCTTTGAGTATACCACGTCTCTCGAGTTACCAACTCTTTCTTTCACTCAATAATAAACCTATATTTCAAAGAAAGCAACAAAACCAAGAGAAAAGTAAAACGAATTCAAAGATACCAAAAGGTACTAATTTGTAAAGATGATATCCAACACCTCAGGGAAATAACTCTGTGAAAATCATCTTAACATTTTGATCAAGTATCAGTTTATATTAAAATTAATGCATCTCAGTGATCAAAATTTTTGATGATGAAATGACTATATTTCTATTAAAATAATTCCATAAAAATTTGTGGTTCTAATTTTTTGAAATTTTCATGTTTTTCTTCTTTCATCAAAGTAAATATCTAAACAAAATACAAAGAAAATTAAACGTGTGGAATTTATTTTCACGATGGTGTTGGGTACCCTCTTAATCTTTTATAAATCTACCTTAATTTTGATGGCCAGCAGCATAACTGTCAGAGTTGAACCAAATTGTATATTTATGTTTTAGCTAGCTGAATTATAAAAAGCATTTGAATAATTACTGGAAAGACAGTCACCATTTCTCATTTGCAATTTTTCATCTAAACAATATTTTTCGGCTGCATAAGAATTGTATTTCTACCTTAACATTAATAAAGTACCAAATTTTCACAAGAAATTGGATGTCCAAATTAAATGCTTTTGTCAAAAATGAATAAAATGGCAATTATAATGCCAATGAATGGCATTAATTCCTGTTATTCAAAAGTAGAAAACACAGTTTCCCTCGTTACAAGATCCCTAGATATTCTACAATGGACCCCAAAATACAAAATTATCAATGTTGAATAAATATGGATTATTGTTGAATGCTTTATGTACATGGTGTTTTATAAGATAGTCAATAGTAATAGAAGCTATGTTGGATAGGATGGAGTAGAAATATGAATGTCAATGGTAACAGAGGTTGAAATATGAAGGTCGATGTTAAGAGAAGAAGAAATATACAAAGACGTTGGTAAGAAAGGTAGAAATATGCAAGGACGTTGGTATGAGAAGTAGAAATATGCAAGGACGTTGGTATGAGAAGCAGAAAATATGCAAGGACGGTAGTAAAAAAGTAGAAATATGCAAGGTCGATGAAAAGAGATGTAGAAGTATATAAGGACTTTGGTAAGAGATGTAGAAACATACAAGGACTGTCGTATGAGAAGTAGAAATATGGAAGGACTGTGATAAATGAAGTAGAAATATAAGGACTGTGGTAAAAGAAGTAGAATTATTAGGACGACGGTAAGAAACAAACAATTCCAATAAAATATAATTATCACATATGCTAGAAACCATAAAAATCAAACAAAAATTAAAATTTTAGTTACACGCATACTAAATAAAAATGAAAACTATTTGATCAAATCAATGGGAAGTTTGCTCAACTAACTATACACGGCAGAATGGGCCATGCATATTATTTGCATGAAATTGACACGAATTTCGTAAGAAAATTTTCGCACGATTTATTACAATATGTATGTAATACTTGCGAAAAAATTCGTAGGATATTCAAATCAATATCGTGTCAAATTTTTTTCGCATGTGTTTTGGAATTTTTCAACATTTTGTTTCATGTGAAATTTATAATTTGCAGGAAATATCACGTTCACACATCATGAATTTGATGCAAAAAATTTTGCATCAAATTCACATGAACATATTTACGTGTGAAAATGACACGAAAAATTTCGCATGGATTTAGTGTGTATTTTTCACGTCAACATGACACGAAATAATTTGCACACGAAATTCATATGTTATTCCTGTAAAAATGATATGAAAAATTTTACGCATGCATGGTACATTTGGCTGTTTACAAAGATATGTAATGCTGTTAAACCAGTGACAATTTTAATGTTGAATACAAACCACCATTTATACATCTCTAAAAAGTTAAATTTCCCTTAGCGTTTACTCCCAAATTATCAAGCTATCATGATACAATTAAGGCATATATTTTAAGTGACAGTAAAACAATAGCATAACATCTGGGCATATAAAAAAAACATTCATAAAAGTAAAAGAAATTTATTTTTTGAATACTTTTAGAAGCAAGGAATGCTTCAATTAAGATTTATTAAATATTATAGATCAGATATACATTATGAACACTTTTGATATTTGTTTGATCGATATTTTTATATTTGTAGAAAACTAAGAAGTCAGCAAGACCGATAACTACGTAATTCAACGTTTTTCTTAAACTCTACATAATTTATATCTCATTAGTGACAAAATGCCGGTCAAAAATGTCGGTCGTTGTCAATATATCCTAACATCATGATTGTGCTTCAGTTCAATAGGCTAACGAAAGCTAAGAACAAACAGACGGATCATCAGTAATTTTTGGAGTAGACAAACCGACGACACATCAATGAAAAACGAAAAATAAAAAAACGGGAGACACGATGAAGAACTGATAATCTTAAAATCGAATGAAGAATTGATAATCTTAAAATCAATGGATAATCCGACGACGATGAAGCAAGGAAAATCCGAAGAACCAATGACGAATGGATAATCTGACGAACCAATACATAAAGAGCAATTAGACGACCAACCAATTAAGAAGTAATCATCGGATAAACCGACGACACAAAAAAAAAAAAAAAAAGAAAAACAGGAGGAACAATGAAAAATGGATAATTCGACAAAACGATGAAGAACTGATAATCCAAAAAACCAATGAAGATTGAATAGTTTTACGCCAAATAAATTAAGAAGTGATAATCCTACAAACCAATGATGAAAGGATAACCTGAAGAACCAATAAAGAATGAAAAACTTTTCGACAAACAAATGGGGAATGAACAAAAAGATGAATAAAATAGAAAAATTTTCATTTCACAAATGACAATGGATATCTTCCCACTATCCTGCATACAAATCTATTCCATTACCGGTTGTGACTTCCATCGATTGTGACTATACACCGGCTTTGACTGTTGAGTAACACGACGAATGCCACTAGTGGAGCAGGAGTTGCTTACTTTCCGGAGCACCTAACTCACCCTGGTTTTTGTAGGGTGCGTGTTACTCCAGTGTTAATTTTCAGTGTAATGTTGTGTTCTATATTTGTCTTTCGTTTCAGTCTGTCTGTCTTCCGACTTAACGATTTATGTCTGCCCCTTTAGTATCTTCGAATTCCTTATAGAAAAAAGAAAGGTATGGGGCAAATATCATGGTGTATGTACTCCAATTCAAGAAAAGTGGGAGAATTGTTGAATATAGAATGGAACAACTTACAAACAAAGAGCGAACTATTCAAATGTAAAAAAAAAATTGATCCACTAGTCAAGATTGGTCAATCGAGATACATATATACATTTTTGTTGCCTTAATAGACGCATTGCAACCTTATTCCTTTAACCACGGTCAGAAAACCAGTTTCTTCCACCAACATTATTGAGGTTAATTGTTTACTGTATAATAAGTTGTTATTGTGTAATGAATAAAACTTGCCTCCTCTGAAATGAAATTATTTGACTGTAAACATCAATTTTCAGAAACATCTCCGGTAAAATTTTTACATCATTTATATACCGATAGAAATACAGATAACTTAAGTGATGTAATTTCGTTTTCATTT
Organism: Geukensia granosissima; assembly: GCA_032357055.1. NCBI lineage: Eukaryota > Metazoa > Mollusca > Bivalvia > Mytilida > Mytilidae > Geukensia > Geukensia granosissima. The sequence goes on along the minus strand of JAULBM010327244.1, from coordinate 2,206 downwards.
CGATTCATTGTTTTTCTTTTGCGACTAAATGTTTATTTCTTTTTCAGTACATTCCAGATTTTATTCTTAATATAATTATGTATTGCGTATATTTTACTCACTTTTTGTTTTAATTACTTGTAGGTAAAACAATGAATTTTGTTAGAATGTCAAAGGAACCATCAAATCAAATCTAAATATCAAAATAAGATTCAGCTGTTATTTATTGTTTAAATTATTTTTATAGCTAAGATTTAGGAATCCGTACAAGCTACTGGTGTCAAGCTGTTTACAAGAAAGTTTGCTGCACGTGTGTTTAAATAAAAAAAGATCTTTATAAAAAGGATTTGCAAAAAGATTTCAATAAAAGCGTCCTTACAGTCAATATCTAGATGTCATTCTTAGTACAATGCATGCCTTTCTGTGTCTGTAGTATCCTTGAATTCAAATTCCCTCAGGTAGACGTGATCGACATAGTCAGCAAATAAATAATTGGTACGTAAATGTAAATCATCGCGATCTATGTAAGCAGAAAATGAAACCAAAAGATCGAGTCAGTTTTCTCTTTTTTTCTGCAGAAGGCCATGTAAGAATTATGTCTGATTTGATTGAATTAATAAATCGGGAAGACGGAATGCTGATAGTGTGATGAAACAGAGGACCATCAAAGGTACGTCATTTTTCATTTACAGAATTTTTTTGTAAGAATTAGAACTGTTCAGGGCAAAGTATGAATTTCTCCTTAAGCCAAATATTTCGACCTGCTTTAGATACTTACCCTTCATGACACCTGGTCCGACTCCTTATTTATATAGAAGTTTGTTCGATTTCTTCCGGATTTGACACAAATTGACACTCCGATTTTGACATTAAGGTCTCCACGACGGTTGAAAACAAGACAGGGGACGCTTACCCTTTATGAGCACGTGATCCCACACCTGTTTTATAAAGGATTTCGTAAATTCTTAGCTTTTGTTCCTTTTGTTTAGGTTTTATCTTTTAGTTTGTTTTAAATTTGTCTTGTCTCTTTTGATTATGCTCTTTTGATCTCTCACATGGGTATTCTAACCTGAACTTGTCATCTGTTTTATCAAAACAATTGTATACCAAAGCTTTTTATGTCGGTTATAGTTAAGAATTGCGCATAACTTGGTAAATGGTGGTGAAGTCAAGTGTTTTAATGAGGATAGAGACTTGATTGTATGTATTCTAAAGGATCTTTGGGCTCTTTTAGTATCCACATTTAATTCACGTTACGTGTAATTGGACTATCGTGCAATGAAATTTTGCTTGTAAGGGCACTCGTGTAGTTGTGAAATCCAGTAGAGGGAAAAGGGTAATATTTTTCTTGTTTTAATAAAATTCAATACGAAAATAAAATTATCCTATAATTGTACCCATTGGATAATTAAAAACTTTGGTTTTGAATACCTTTAAGTTCATCGTTTCACTGAATTTAAAACGAATATTTTTGCATTGAACTCTTCCCAGGTCCATAGCAAAGTGTTATTGCCGCAATCAAACGACAAAATATGATCAACTTTGTCCGTTATTATCATACATTGCAGACATCAAAGAACTCAATTTCTTGTTATATCTGCCTCTACAATCATACACATAAATATGTGACACAAGGTCGCATCAACGACCACAAAACTAACATAAAACATGGAAACAAGAAAGAGAGATCGTCAATAAAAGAGAAATAACTATAGACTTTGGAATAAACAAAACGAAATACCGACTTAGAAATATTTGGCAAAACACCAAATATATACATTTAAGATAGTGAATCAATCCGTCTGCATAAGACGGACAATTCATTATGAAAAGGTTTGTCTGATCGAGTATCAAGAATTTGATTTACGGAGATGAGAGTACTTAGACCAAGAATACTGAGACTCTAAGTCGAACCCGAGAATCATGGAAATTCTACCAAAATGTAAAAGTGGTGTTGCGAGACAGAGGCTTTGTGAAACTTTTTTATCGTGTACATTCATTTTCATCAATTTCGCCTTGAGAAACCCCAAAGTGGAAAGATGATTAAAGTCATGATCACCTTGTCTTATACCGATTTCTCAGATACAAAAACGTTCTGAAAGGAGATATATCGACATTTTGATGCAACGCAAATATGTAGAATCTTACATTGTAGGAGAAAAAACACCAATTCATTTCTTTAACATTTTCAACTAAAATCGAGAATGTTGAAATTCGTCTGGCCCTT
>JAULBM010327233.1:0-13208 GCA_032357055.1 Geukensia granosissima | reverse complement strand
GTCTATTTCAATATTCTTAAATATCTGTAGTCTGTTTCCTTATAGTGCATAAGTGTTATCTGTTGTAAGCTACAATTTAGCTACATAGCTAACAGATATGGTTGGTCAGGTAAACAAAGATTGGATAAATTAATAGAACTTCTCAGATATAAGGCATTGAAGTGTTAAAGCACAAAGTCTAAACAAGTGCAGGGTAATTACAAATTACTCTGCAAGACATCAGAAGATCGCTTCGAGAGAAAAGAGCTTCCCCATATTGTAAGACACCAGTTGAGAGACCACAGACAAATCATTGATGAAAATCTAGATGAGTACGCAGAAAGAGCACAGAAATGAGGCACGGATGGGTATCCCAACACTCCATCAGATTTTGTTCAAATTTTGGCGACTGATGCTTTCCTGTAAGGCTGCGTTGACAAAAAAACCAATAGCCATGGATAAAGACCCAAGCACATTTGGAAGAAGCATAACGTTACATAAAAAGTGTTGTAACTAACCAGCGTGCTATTTTCGGCTGCATGAGGCCAGATGTTAAGCTAGTTTTATCCGATGATTACTGGCACGTGGGTGGCATTGAAGAGTCTGAGCCAGTAGTGAGAGCTGTTTCCCAGCAAATGGGTAAAACCTAAGAACAAAGACTGCAGAAGACCGAAGAAGATATCAAAGAAAAAAAAAGCAGCTCTTGATAAAATTTGTAAATTTTTTAACGAGAATAACTTTTTCAGGCGGCCAAGTTCCCATGTCAAAACTGCTTTGCCGCGTCGCACATGACCCAAATCCAAGAATACATCACACAGACGGTTTTTCCTCGTCATCTCAACAAAGACAAGAAAGTAACAACAAGGGTTTAAACATACAAGGATCAGAGAAGTAGGCAAGTCCTTGATCCGTGATGAAGATACGGGCCAAACTCCCACACAAGTTGAAAAAACTTTATTGGTGCCTAAAAGAATAAATAATGTAAAACTGAAAGCCGTTGTGGACACAGCTGCTCAAGTTACTATTGAGTAATGTTATCTTTGATAAATTATGTCCAAAACCAGAAAGGTACTGTTTGCTGAGTAAGGAGTAGGAAATGGATCAGAAATTTTTGGTGAGATAGCTGAAGTCAATTTAACCATGGGGAAAACTAATACAAAGTGGAAGTTCATAGTTGCTTATATATCTGACTCTGTTTTACTTGAAATTGACATCTTAGATCATCACCAAATCACCATAGATCTTGCAACATACTGTTTCAAATAGCATTACCAGAATCCACCGAGTCAAGCTTAAGCAAAACATTTTTTTTGCAAATTTTGTTAAAAAAATTGTCCGTTAGGTGTCTATACAAACTAATTTCATCAGTAGCATTATTTGCAAAGGAAGTGACATTTTTGCATGGAACAATTCAGGTGAATATACCTAGAACATGTGATATCATGAAATGAATATTTAAAAAGATGTTTTATCCGGTGTCCAGGCTGGGTCTTTGAAAGAGGCTTCATAATAGATGCAACCTTTTTTCAAGAGTGACAAAGAGAAACACGAGGCCTTATGAAGGTATAAAAAGAACTTTTATAAATTAATAAAACATCTATGTTAATACAATAAAAGTTGATAATTATAAATGACATTTATTTGAAATAAAAATATTATTTGAACATATAATTCGCAGACTAAAATTAGCATTAATTATTTTTCATATCCTTAATTGTTAAGAAAAGTCTAGTTTTTAATTCCCCCCTTAATTACTCCACATGATACAAGTACCTGTATTAGAATTAGGATGCAACCAAAACCAGAAAAAAAAGGATTTTTTTTAAGTTTGTGATTATTTTGAAGCTTGGTAAATACCAATAAATATCTTATTGGTCAGAATATTCAAAACGTATGGTCACATGGTACAATGTGATATACATTTAGCACCTGACATTTGTTGTTGTTTATACATGTGGTCAGTTCTGTTGGCTATTCTCACCCATCACCAAAAATTACAAATTTAAGCATTATTCAACAAAAAAAAAACCTATTGGTCAATTTTTTTGATAAAAATACGCAAAATAATGCAAAAAATTGTCAGAATTCGTCTACTTAGCTATTTAGAATGCAGAACAAATGAGGAAAGAATATCAAAAAATGAATTTTTAATTCTTTTTCAAAGTTTTATAGATCACAAATGGACTATACTCTGCGGGGTCGCCTGTGCCTAATTCGCTAAATAAGAGAAATGACATAGATATTTTACTCCAGAATCCCACAGACAGTTACATCACATTAAAGGATTTCAGCATTGGAATCGCCATAGGTGTTGAAAACATTTTGGAACCTTTTGGTTATTCTGAATAATATTAGCTAGTGTATTTCAAATGGGACTGGAAAATAAAATAAATGAAAATGAAGATGAATTGCTGGAAAATCTAGAGTCACTTAAGGCCTAAAATTCCGGAACACATGAGAGATTTATTTATAAGGTCTATTGATCATCTGGATATTCGACAGGTAATAGAAGTTGGGAAATTACTATCTAGTTTTGAAGCAGTTTTTGCCAAAGATGATCTTGGTAATGGATTGTTCAGCTGGGATATTTAACAAACGATCGATACTGGAGATGCTGCCACTATTTGACAGTGGCTGAAAAAAAACTCTATTTTGAAATAGAAAAGAAGACCATTTAAAACAGATGTTCAATAGAAGCGTGATAACAGAATCTACACCACAGTGAACATCACCGCCTGTCCTGGTTAGGAAGAATGACGGGAACTTAAGGTATTGCATAGATTGTTGTTCCCTTAACGTTGAGAGCTGGCTTGACACATTTAGGGGAAGCGCCTTGATGATTACTTTTGAGTTAGATGAAAAGGATAGACATAAAACTGCTTTTATCACAAAACACGTCTTTTTTAACACACGAAGTTGCCATTTGGACTTTGCAATACTCCAGCGACTTTCAGCAGGGTTATACAATAAGTGTTATAAAAAACTAACCTAGATAGAGTGTCTATCTTATTTGGACGATGTCATTGTTTTGGGAAAAACTTATCAAGACCACAGGAACACCGAACTGCATTTTCAAAAAAGTACAATCTGAAGTAAAAGCAGCCAAAATATCATTTTTTCCAAAAAGTTAAGTTCCTCGGTTATAAAGTTAATGAAGCTGGTATATCTATAACCCCAGGTTGTGTAGAGACTATAACCTAGTGGCCATTTCCGAAAACAATGAGAGATGTAGAGGCTTACTTGGGATTCGCGAACTACCATCGCGATCAAATTAAGGACTTTGCTGAAAATGCAGAACCACTTCATACATGTACAGTTTTTGGCGGTAAAGTAGATTTCAAATGTGGACATAAAGTAGATTTCAAATGTGGCCATGAACAACAGACAGCATTTCTTGATATTCAGAAAACTCTTACTGAAGCTGCAACTCCCAGTTATCCAAATTGAAATGACACCTTCATTTTGGATTCTGATGTCTCCAAAAAGTCTAAAGGAGCTGAACTGAATCAGGTTCAGAATGGAGAACAGGTTGTTATTAGTTCCGGCAGTAAAGTTTTAACTTTATCACAGAGGACACAAAGGAACTGCAGTGGTTTTCGTATTTACCATGCATTTTAGACATTATCTCTTAGCAAAGACGTTTATAATGAGAACTGATGACAACAGTCTCGTTTGGCTTTTGTATTTCAAACAAATTGAAGGTTATTTATATTAGCAAGGTGAATTGAAGAGCAGGCCCAGTATACTATGACCATTCAGTATAGGCAGTGAAAAAACATATTAATTATGACGCATTATCAAGAATCACTGACAGTCTCAAGTGGCAGCAACGAATATCTTCATGCGTCCCGTTGTCTAATAAACCATGTAGAGGTTGTTGTTTTTGAGAGAGCGCAAAACAGTGGTCATCGTTTAAAGACGATGTCAATTACGCTGTACCACTTACTATCCAGAATTTAAATGTCGACGATGAAAATATGGTCCATCATAATTGGTGTTAGCCTATGCTCCTGAAGAATTACGTCAAAAACAGAAAGAAGATCCTGATATCAAACAAATAATAGATAGGATTGATAAAAATCATTCCCCATCAAGACAGGAATTGCAAATGACTAGCCAAGCCGATCGTCATTGATGGTATGTTAATTCCCAGCTTAGGTTAAAAATTGGGATTTAATTCTGTTGTTGGGAAGTCCCTACCAGTCCTTGACTTCTTTTCATGGTCCCAAGAGATATGCAAAAGGATGTGCAATGATGTAAGTTCCACTGGACATTTTGGCCGGTCAAAAATTCTAAAACAATTAAAAAAAGTGCCATCTGGTATGGAATATGTCATCCTGTAAACTATATATCCAGTCATGCAATATTTGAAACAGAAACAAGAAAGCTACTACGAAAGCGAAATCAGAATTAGGCCAATTTCATGCAGGGGCTCCATGAGAACGAGTCCATAAAGGTATTCTTGGTCCTCTTATTCCGACTACAGATGGCAAAAAATATATCTTAATGTTAGTTTACCAGTTTTAAAAATGGATAAAAAGAAACCAATTGCCAAACCAGAATGCCAATTGTAGACGGATTCTTCGCAAGATTTGGTTACCCGTTTGACATTCATACCGATCAAGGGAAAAATCTTGATGGTTACCTTATCCGATCTTTATGTGATCTCTGTGAAGGATTTAACAGAAAGTCTTCATGAAGTTAATCGGTTAATATTGACATTGTGTGTTCAAGTATTTAATTTTTAGTCATATGAATTGCACTAATGCTTTGGTAATCTGTGAAATGATTGTTTCAGTCTTCAGTATGGCAGAGTATAATGAAAATGAAACCGAAGACTCCTCCGCTGAAAAACGCGATGAAAATAAAATCATTGGTTCGACAACAAACAAGTCAAATGCCAAACCAAGACCAGTTTGTTCATGAAGGTTAAAACATGTAAGGAGACATGTAATCAAAAAGCATCTTCCCTGGTCTATTGTGCCGCATACATCCTGCTGGACTTGTAAAAATGCATTCGGGCAGATGCGTTTTCTGATTATCCATTTAATGGAATTTCATAATAATAACACCGTTTTTAGCATGACATTCATGGTTAAAAGTGGGTTTTTCTAATAAATGGGAGTTTTCAAGAGATATTAGACAAGTTATCACTTGACAATTTTGACCACTTATCTCAATTTGTAAGCAAGACGCTGTAAAAGAACTGTTTTATAAGATGAGGTTGGCATATTTAACAGTGTATTTTTATTGGAACCATGCATTACTGAATAACTTTAGCCTTGATATTGACGTCACTTCAGCTAGTATCAGGAATGGAAAAAAAACTGGAAATTCCTTGCAGACAAGTCGGAAGGTCTGATTTACCTGCTGATGTATGGTTAGATCAAAACATGTACACGAATGTGGAGCATGTCTAACTGTTGGTTCCCACAAAGATGGTCCTCTAGTTCTCAAAGGGAACAAATTCGTAAAGATTTAAGAATTATGTTCACTTTCAGAAGATTTGTAAATTAACACAACAAAAATACTCTGGAAAAATTGTTGAAAATCTGGATGTGCTCCTTGATTAAAAACAGGTTTTGGCAGTTGGTGACTGCGGAATTGATACATCAAATCAACCCATTCCGGCTGAACTGGAAAAAAGATTTATATCATGAAGAAACAAGCACGAATGGCTAGGAAGAGAACTGGGCCGATCGTAATCCATAGCCGAGCAGTCAGGGAAAACACTAAAGTGTATCTAAATGCGCTGCAGTCGGTCTTGCCAAATCAGGCGCAGTTACACCGACATTGCTTTGGGGGTACATACCATGAATATGAAGAATGGTTGTCGGCTTTTTCCGAACGGTAAATTTGGAGTGTAACCAAATCTTTCAAGTGATAATAATGAAATACGCCGCTTACTCAGTAATATACCGTTAAACTCAGTCACAAATAATGCCAGCTTCCAGTACTCTTGAAGGTATTAGGTATTATCTCTTGTTGGATAAATCAAGCAGCCCAATCGATACCGGATAATAAAGTGGTCGAGCATTTATTCATTTTGACCAGCGAAAGTTCATGTTCTTTTGAAAATCGATTATTCTCATGGTTTCCGTAGGTAAACAGTCGGTTTAATCTTAAGTATACCAACTGAATGTGCAGAAATTTCTTTATTATTTAAGTAAGTGCAAAAAGTTCTTCCATCCCTTGTTTATTCAAATTAAGAAGATTCGCAGAACACACAATGTTGACATCCGGGCTAGTTATACCATCGCGTTGCTATTTGTGGAAATTGCAAGACTTTGTTTTGTTTGTATGCCTGAAAATATACCTGTTTATATAATTAATTAACTAAAAAGTCTACTTGTCATTCGCCTATTGTTGTTTTTTGTTCCAATATATTGTTATCCGATAAAAATTAGACATTAAAACTTTTTTCATATAGGAAAGTGCACAGAAGTCATGTAGTAGTTTTTTTTTCAAGAGACAAACTGGGTAAAACAAAGCAAAGTTGATAATAACAAACCGAAATCATTAGATAACGGAGGCTCTTGAGAGCCGGTGAAACACTGCCATGATAAGTACATTTTTTGTGGAGGCTTCATTAATTGTATCCTCAAACAAATATTAAATAGCAGCACAAATAAGATCTTGCATTCTGTTTTAAAGGTCTCTCGTGAAGCTTAAATCTGTATCATAGCTCGGTATATCGGGCTCGCTCAGATTCTGATGATAATTTGAGTCCAAAACTTAAAAAAGTCCGTTATTCTAAATATTATGTTATCTGACTTTGTTTTGGCGAATACAGTCTTTTTAAAGACAGATACAATATTTATCTAAATATAGTATCCGTCTTTTTACAGAAGAAACGCCAAAACGAAGTCAGATTACATTTATATCTGAAGTTTTGACTCTTTGTGACATTTGTCCGTATAAAGATAGACTACAGAAACAAGGGAATTAAGTTAATCTTTGTTTACTAAAAATAAAATCAGTAATTCTGGTTAGAAAAACCAAAAAATAAAAATGCGCTAAATTAATTCTAGTCAAAACATTGAACAAGTTGGTCAAATATCAAGGGCAACCATATTTGGTTTGTGCAGAATTGAGAATAACTGAAAAAATCATTTCGCGCTTAAAACAACGAGGTAGTCTGTCTTGATTGCCGATTGTCAACTTCAGATTAATATATATCCCAATTAAAGGTAACAATATCAAAATTATGCCGTAATGCTATTTCCATAGTGGGGTCCCTTACCTTGGCATAAATCTTAAAATAGACCAAGTGGAATTATTTCCATTTAAAAACTTTGGTTACATCCATACAAACATGGTGAACTTCAAATAAGTGAAAGAAAATACATAGGTTTTTTAACAGGGATTTCCCATAACTCCAGTGATAAGCATTTTTCCAAATTTATAAAAAAAATATTGGACCGTTGTATTAGAAAATGAACACTTTCTATTAACCGATTATCAACAAATCTTATAATGATAAGTTTGGTTTCTAATTTTGACCAATCGCACTCCTATCTTTGGTTTCTCCTGGGTTTAATCTTGGGGCTCTAATTTAGCTACATGTAATTACCGGAAATCCTAATTGGGCTATTGTAACCAATATAGAGAGGGCCTTGGTGGCCAAGTGGTCTAGGTAGTTGATTTAAACTTACCTGTACAGATCACGGTAGCGTATCGCCTATACGCCGTGAGTTCTCGTCTCGCCTGACTTTGTACCATACAAAAACGGGTTGAGATTAACTCGCATCGCACGTGATAAGGTTTGTCAGTTACCTGCCCAAGGTCGGTGGTTCTCTCCGGGTACTCCGGCTTCCTCCACCAGTAAAACTGACCGCCGCGATATGACTGAAAAATTGTTGAAAATAGCGTTAAACCCCAATCAAACAAACAAACAAAAAACCAATTTAGGGATCAAGAGAGTGCTCGTGGTGGATAAACCAAACAGTTTTTTTATATCTTGAACGAAGGGGTTCTTTATGCAGCCAAATGCAGTTTCATTGTATTCCAGGTATAAACGTATGTCATGAAGGTATGTGTTGAAATGCACGATCCCATTTATACTATAATATCAAAATATAAAAAATTCCTGTTAAAAAATGTATTTCTTGGTAATTTGATTTTTTAAATTATTGATTGACCACGTTTTTCAACAAGGAAAATCATCGGAAGAAGTATAATTTTTGCTCTTCAACATTTTAATATAAGCACGATCATTATTTGTTTGTTTGGCATACTTCGATCTAAGATTTATTAACTTTTAAACATTAGAAATAATCTTATGTAATCGTAGGCAGATAATTTTTAGAGATACAATTCATGAAAGCAGTGCTGCTGTCATTTAATATTTGTTTTGTTTAAGTCTCTGTTAGATTACTACAAAGAAATGTCATTTACAAAGTATTAATCTATCACCATGAAATTAAACCCGATATAATATCAAACAATACTAAGCATTATTTGCACTAAAAATACCAGACAGATTTAAGTATTGTGTTTTTTTATACGACAGCCAAAGGCAATGCGATTATTAATATAATACTGTATAAACTTCATAAGCCTATCCAAATAAATGGTATCATTTCAGTGATGTGGTTAAGCCGAATAATGGGCTTTACGATCAATGTGTTGGATCTACAACAAAAGAAGAAGATAAAAAAACGAATGGACCAGGCGCAATCACGAGAACAAGAATAGTTCATAAAATGATAAAACTAAAACGTCAACGAAGTCAACATATGTCTATGAACAATGCTTATGCCACCAAAATCCGCTGGGATGAACGATGGTAAGATCCTGGCTCTTTTGCCAACTTTTCAATCCAAAAATATTCATTTGGGGTTATTTAAAGGCTTGATACAATCAAGTTCAGGATTACAACCTTCTGTACTTTAGATGCCAATTCCGCCATTATCATCAGGGAAGCGGATAGTTTATACTGGACAAAAAATTTTTGGTGTTAACTGAAAATTTATTAATCCTGGAGAGCTGACTTAAACCCTGTCAGAGGAGTTTCTCTATTAACAACCGCGTTCCGTCGAGAACACGTGACCTCGTATGAAATTTGATCTCTTAGATGTAATATGCAAACGCTGGAGCATTTAGAATGTTAAATGCCTGTTACTGCTACAATGTAAAGGACAATTGTGTCCTCTCTTTGTACATATATTTCATCAAGACTTATATATATATATATTTCTTTTTATACATTGGCGTTCGGTCATAACTTTTTGTCCTTTGACATATGCATACCAAATTTGGAAATTGTTGGAAATTGGTGTATTAATATGAGACGATGTGTAGTATATACAAATGACCTTAACCTTTGACCTTAAGGGCAAATTTATACTTTTTACATGCTTTTATTAAAGAAAGAATATGGAATTAATGCCAGAAAGACACGATTCATATCTTGCATATATTTGTTTTAAATATAAAAGCCAAATTAGGTCAAATTTATAGGTTTGACATGGTTATGTGTCCAGGCCACATCATTTTTTGTCCTTTGACATAGACATACGATATTTGGCACATGGGTGTATTACCATGGCAAGACATGTCATGACCCGTAATGTCCTTTTAAGTTTTACCTTCAAAGTCAAATTTATAGGTTTTTGTCATGGCCTCCTCTCTGGACAACAACTTTTCTGTCATTTGACAAAGCCATACCATTTTGGCACATGCGTGTATCACTATTGGACATTATGTCATGACAAAGCATGAACATGACCTCAAGATCCAGTTTATAGGTTTTGTAATGGCTTCGTACACTGGCAGCAGCTTGTTAGGAATATCCTATATGCACGTGTGTTTATCACCATTGGACAATACGACAGTAAAATTTATATGTTTGTCATATCTTTGTGTCGGGGACACAACATTTTTTTCTCTTGATATCGAATTAATTTTTTATGTGTGGGTGTTTTTGTAGGGTTCGTGTTACTCCAGCTTTAGTTTTCAGTGTAGTGTTGTGTGTTCTATGTTTGTCTTTCGTTTCATTTTGTTGGCCATGGTCTTGTCTGTCCTCGACTTAACGATTTCTGTCTGCTCCTTTGGTATCTTCGAATTCCTTTTAATCATCATCATATACGCTGTCTCCTTTGTGACCTTGACCGTTGACCTGAAGGTTAATAATTTAAGTTATTTAATATAACCTTGTCTGGCTGAACTTTTTGCATTTTGGTGTAGGGTTTTTATTTTTGTTTGTAAGTGAATCCTATTGACATGATATGCCGCGTACATTAATTAACCTTATATGACCTTGACCTTTACAAGGTTTACATTTTCAGCTATTTGGCATAGATTTATGTCAAGGCCATTTTCGTTTTGATGTACGGTTTCCTCTGTTTTGGGGGTCAAAACTTTTTCAAGGATTCTTCTTTCAATACAATTTTACAATATTATACTCGTATTCCAATATATGAAGGGGATATAGCTTAAACAGACATCGAGGTTATATGGAACACCATTTTTCACGTTTACTTTATTCTTAACATGCTTTTAATACTTAATATGTTAAAAAAGTTCTCCCTGTTTTACCATATTTAACACAAAAAGATTCATTTTTGATTTTGATTTAATTCAGGCTTTACGAATTTCCGCTCACAACTGCCTGCAGATGAAAACTAAGATTTCTATGTTAATGTTCCTTTGCGAATCGTAGGCCCAGTGTAGATTAACCATGCGAGAGATCCAAAGTGCATCTAAAAGATAAAATGAAATATATTACAAAGATTAAAGTTTTAACTTCACGAACTCCGTTACGAAACAGAAGAAGAATCAGGTGATCAGACAGCATCACCTGTCTTGCACGCGACACTGGTGGAAAAGTTTACAATCTTAAAGTAACTCTAATCGGGGTTAATGCAAAATTCAAGAAGAGGTCAACTTATTAGTTCATTCCCATAGCCTCTAGTTGAGAAAAACTGATAAATTAAATTAGAATAGCGACCATAAAAATCTAAAGAGGGACGACTACAACCTTGATTTGACTTTTCAAAAGCATATAAACAGCAGTGCTCTCTTCTGATACTTGAACAGGCACGATAGTATCGAATCAACTGCGACACATAAACAATGTATGCAGAGGAAGCAGGAATATCGCCACATAAATATGTGAACTTTACAATAGGAAAGTTGAAATCCTCCCGTTTATCATAACGACCAGAAACATGTTTACTTCTTGATTTATGTCTTGGAATTAATCTTATTATGAAGAAGATTTGTTGGAGTCTGTATTCTGTTTTATACTCTAGTTCAACTGGATATATTTGATCAAGATGCTCACTGAATTTAGTATACACAATAAAAATGTTTAAATTTTTGCAAGTAACAAGAACTGCATAACTAAGAAATTTTGTAATTTAAGTGTTTACTGATCAAACCAATTACAGGTCCCAAATGGTCGGGCTTATGTATAATTACCATTTAAGGCGATATGGACCATTTCAGAAATGCAACGGAATTCTGGGAACGTCATTGTTCTGGTTGAATTTCATTGATCAAGACGTCATTTACGATGACACTGAGATTGCGCAATGCGTTTTACGAGGACGGAAGTTGAATTTCTGAATCGGTCCATTGCCTCAAAACATCAATGTCAATGCAAGGACCACAATGTACACTAAACAGCACAGTTTGAGCGACCAGTGCAGTTAAGGCAAAATTTTCTCGTCATATTTAGTCATAAACCATCATACATGTATTCAACTATCGTAAACAAGAAAACAATGATGATTATGAGGACAAGACACGGTTATCTCCATTTCAATAAAGGTGTTACAAGCAATCAGCGCACTAAATGAAACCATCTGGCTCCTTTAACATTTGAACCAGTTTCTCAGTTCAGTTGGAATAAAACGAGAATACTTCATTTTGTACATTTTAGTAGTTCTAAATACTAAAAAAATATATCTTATCATAATATGGCTATGTTGTTTCCAAAGGTGTTTTTAATGTGCGAATCTTAGGCAGAAGTTGGTCATTGCAGTTAAATTTCAAATAAGCACAAATATATTTTGATAAGGGATCTTATAAAAGTGTTTCCTATGAAATTTGGCTTGAAAGTTTAAAAGCATTTTTTCAAACATTTAACTGTTCAATATATAAAAACCAGAGTTTCCAATAGCCGTCATTATTATGTTTCATCAGGACTGAACGAAAACACTTTAAATGGCTACAAATGATGCTGCACAATACATGTAAGTGTCATTTCATCTTGTATTTATTTAGTGAGCATCATCTAAAACGAAGGGAATTGATCGCTTATACTGGCATAACAAGATTTTGGTAGTTTAATATGATTGTATTTTATTGTTAATGGGCTGTTTTGATTTAGTTTTCCCTTAATCTTACAATTACATTTTTTAAAGTTAATAAACTGCAACGTAATCTAAAAAATTACAAAAACCCAATAGAACCGACATTTTCTTGTAGGGAAGGGTTGTGCATTGGGTCAAATGTGAGCCTTCATTTAGGTTTACGCTTTTTGATCGAAGGTAATTTAGCCAAAAAATGAAATAGGACAAACCAGTAAACTAGTTACAGTGGCTAACCATGGTAGACTAAGTGGAATAAACCTCTATCAGCTCGCGCGAAGAGCTTGATCAATTTGTCGTGAGCTCAATATTTAAACACCCTTTTCAGAAAAGTACCCTTGAAATGATTTGTGAACCAGGTTCAAGCTAAAACAATTCTCAAAATGACGTTTAAAAACTAAAAAAAATTTAAAATCGAACAGATTCTGATCCAATGCTGAATCCAATTACTGTCGACAGGCACTTGATTTGGTTCAGTGAAACTATTAAATGCACCTATTTAAATCCAAATAACATTTTGAACAAAGATAAGCCTGCTTTCAGTTTTGAGCCCCAATCTGTCGGAACAATGTAAACAAATAGTTCCGATAGAGAGACATCATACGGAAGCATAGCTGCCAATACTTTTTGGAATACAATATTGTTTCGTTATGAATTTTACTATATATTACATGTACGACTATGTTATCAGGCCGCACGTCGTTAACACAGCAGTGACACTAACAAAGATTTGTTTTCATACTGATGGTCTTACAAATTATTTGGTCACATTTGTTCAATAATGTTTAACTTGAATTAGCCTTCTGTGTATGATTGACGTATAGGGGTCATTTTCAAAAAATGTACACTTTTTTGGATGTGAAAAATTGGAAATTAAAATGTTTCAAAATGCATTTTTCTTTTTACATATCA
>JAULBM010327222.1:0-13209 GCA_032357055.1 Geukensia granosissima | reverse complement strand
AAAAAAAAGTTGAAGTTTGTCAGTACATTTTCGTGCACATGTGTCGTCTAGACACATTCCTCAAAGTCAATCAGGCAGAAAAATAACAACTTTATTTATTTTGAATGATACTGACGTGTGTTCATAGCCGATTAAAGTAAAATTAATGTTTTTTTGTGGCTTCCGGTCGAACGCAAGTCGTCGCCGCCCTGAAAGCGACGTCTGGTGGGATGTTTTTTCATAAATTATCTCCACTTGTTTCTCTGCGTTGACATATCATTGGCGTTACGGTCAAAATGGCACTTGGCCGTCCGACTGTCTGTTAAGACTAATGAAATAACATTACTCTCTAAAAGATAATAATACAAAATTCTTACATATTTGACAAAGTGGTTCCAGAGATAAATAATTTTCCTCCGCAGTTATGCATAATATATATCAGATAAAACAAACTTTTGTTGAATTCATTCTTTCTGTAGTTTAGATAGTGTTAAACCATAGTGTGCTTCTTTCTGAGGTTTCAAGTATCTTCTTATTGTCGTATCTTTGTTGGTAATTTTGAAGTTGGATGTAGATTCCTCTGTATACAGTATGGTTAATTTTTTAACGTAACCTCGTTGCTAAAGCTTTAGTCAAATCTCTCTGATTTGTTTTCAATAGAGTTGTTGTCTTTACTGGTTTTTTTCTAATGAAAACAGACATTGTTGAAGAATGAGTAAAATAGAATGTGGTGGATTATTTGGCCGTTTGCTAGTTAATTATGAAATTATAAAATGACGACACTACCATGTAAGAAAACAACAAACATGGTATATATTAAAATGTAAAATAATGAAGATAATGAAAAATTTACATTCGATTTCGGTCGAACTTTTATACGAGATACTATAGTGGAATTGTAGAGTGAAGACAAAAACATGCATGTCAGATGGTTTACAAAACCCTTAGCAAACAATGTTTAAACCAAAATAGAGCCAACGATGTATGTTTTAGTATTTAAACATGTATGAGAATATTGATAGATATTTTATATTAAAACTATTTTGCTGTAGACGCTAACTTTAAATTAAAGTTCTTATTAATTCAGTGAGTCCGCAATCATTGAACGTTTCATCATTTGCTCTCGTCCTGAATATGCATGCAATCAATAAAACAACAATTAGTAGAAATTTGCTTGCTTTTAACTAGCTATTTCCATCGTATTTTAACAATTGAGATTTGAATTTATTTTTAAAATTTCCGCATTCCCTACGGCTTTTACAGTAGATACAGTAATACTGTCCAAACGTTACCGATTAACAACACACATTTGCTTCCCTGTCTCGCATGCGACGGGAGTCGTGAGAGTGAATAGGGATGCCTACCTTACCGGAGCACCTGATTTCACTCCTGTTTGTAAAGAAGTTTGAGGACTCCAAGCCTTTGTTCCTTTTTTTTTATTTTTATTTTTTTTTTTTTTTTTTGTTTTTCATTATTTTGTTTCGAATTTTTACTTTTCTTTTTTTTGGATCTGTCTTTTGAATGGGAATTCAACAGTGAACTTGTCTTATTAGTATTGAAACTTAATTGATATACATTTCCATATTCGTTTTAGTGTCATTGTTCATGGATTAACTATGAATGATGTTCACTTAAAATAATGTACTGCTTATAATTGTTTACTCTATAAAAATGCACTCGTTTGATGAAAAAATATATGATCTAAATAAAAAGTAAACATTTTACCAATATGTTCTATGGAAAATATTCCACGAAGAAAAAGGAGATGTGCTACGATTGTTTACGAGACCGCCATTCACAACGAATAAATTTTAAAAATTAACAGGTTGCTATAACATGTTTGCCTAAAACCTGCAATTATGGACAAATATCCGTACTGTAATGCATGGTGTTCCAAGTCCCCAAATTAAAGTATGATAATATGGTGATATTTAAATCCAAATAAAAGTTCAATTCAAAACACTTGTTACAATTTTATGCTTAGTAACACTTAACATAAATACAACAACATCCACTGGATAACAGGTTCCTCAATTAAGGCAGGAAAGTACTTTGGCGGGGATAAGCATGTTAAAAAAGTTGCAACAAAACGAAATAAATAAACAACAATTACATCTTATGCCAAGTATGCAGACAGTTATAATTACAACAAAAGAAAACATTGCATAAAAGACACTTAGTTATCGACTTCTAGTTCATATGTAAATTTGGCAACGGAGGAGTCTCCACGGCTCGACCCACAGAGCTGAACCTTGGGTTGCCTGGTTATTATACGGAAAGCCTGGCCGTGGACCATAGTGGATGACGTTGCAACGCTCCTTACACGTAAAAGACACCTTTGGTAGTTTTCGAAAAAGAGAAGGTTAATGCCGCTACAAAAGGCTTAATTTTCTTCTGTAACCTTCACTTCCTTTTTCCAGTGGAAGTCAAAAACCCTTGCCCTGTTGTGTCCAATTCCACCTTTGTTTCAATATTGATTATTGTTGGACTTGTTCTCTTCCTGAATAGGCATGAAATATTTGCCACTGCACGTTTAGCAAACAACAATCAATAAAAAAATCAATGTTAACACGATTGCAAACACACCTGGTTCTCTTGAACTAAGATATCAATCAAAACACACCAGGCTAGATTTAGTTAAACAATATCATGCATATCTACGAGAATAATTTCAAAATTATGAAAAACGTCATGTATGAATAGGTGGGTCAAAACAAGGACAAAATTGGGTAACACGGACAAAATAGCCTTTTTAGCGGCCAAAGGTCCGTCCTTCCGTAGATTAATTTTTCGCATTTTCATTAACTCCTCTGAAACATGCTTGGTCAAATCAAACTAATCTTGACAGGAAGGCTCTATATAATGTACTTTATATAGATTGCTCATTTAGTCCCGATCCGTCAACACACATGGTCGCCATCGACGATTCTTGTTTCTGACTTGCTGATTCATTAAAAATCTTTCCATCTGAAACCACTTGGCCAAATGGATTAATATTTAGTATGGACAATCGGACAAAAACAAGGCCGCCAGAAAAATCTAATGGCAGGTTAACACTACAAGCTCAGCATCCTGAGTCTCTAATTTCTATGGCCTTCAGAACACAAAAGAATGATTGAACAGAAATAATTATTCAGGTAAAGCACACATTTGCTGCATATTGTCTTAACTTGAACTGGGCACAGGAGCGGTATCCGGGGTTCGACCCAAAGAGCTGACCCAGCGCAAACCCCAGGTGGCCGATAGGTGAGGCCCTCTCGTTGGGGGTCGCAAGGTTATAATCAGAAAGTCTAGCCGTGGACCATAGTAGGTGACGTGTTTGGTAGTGCCTCGGTCCTTGCACGTAAAAGACCCCTTTTGTAGTTTTTGAAAAAGAGTAGGTGTAAGACGCTACAAAAGGCTAAATTTTATGCCCTTACCCATCACTCCCTTTTTCCAGTGGCAGTCAAAAACCGTTATCCTGTTGTTTCCCATTCCGCCCCTTTTCAATATTGATAAGTGTTAAACTTGTTCTCGTCCTGAAGATGCATGAAATATTTGCCAATGCACGTTAAGCAACCAACAACCAACCAATCTTAACTTGAAATTCTTTATGTTAAGTCCCTTATCGTGAAAACTAATGGAATTAAGCGTTCATAGTGCTTGACGTCTGACCTTATTGACTTGGTCAAATCATTTCCAAATTAGGTCTGTATCATATTGGTGACAAACCACACCGCCCTTTCCAATATTCCAATTTCCCTTATACTTTAAAAACTGTTTTTCATTTAAATATCTGTTAAGATAAAATTTTTAGAATCTACCAATATATCTTTAATAGAAACGTAAATAGAAACCTTACATTTTTAATGCAGTGAAAAAAACTTTTGACACAACAATAGATGTACCTTCGTGCAAAACGTGAAGTTGCTATACATAAATCTTTGGTTATAATCCTTAGATTACTACAAATACTAATTAAAATCTGTCGGTCGAATTTAAACTGTTATGATTTCTGTGATATAAATAAATATTAGTAAAAGTGGACTGGCCTTCTCCTGTTATAGTTGATAAATGTTTTATGTTATCGTATTCATTTTATCTAATGAAACTTAATATTAAATCAATTTCACTGATTAAGTGTCAAACAAATCCTTGAAAAATATTGTCATTTGCAAAAACGAAAGACCTTGTAATAGAGACTTTTTTCTTGGAGAAGAAATGCTGGTTTTTCCATTGTTAATAACGAAACGGAGGTTGGTAATCATTTTCAATGTGGTCCGAACTAAATATTCTAGTTGTCATATTTATTAAACAGTTTTACCTCTTATCGAAATTATTATACATCAAAAAACTAACTAGGAGTTATTATTTTTCACCACGACTCCATGAATGATAAAAACTGTAGACCTTTCTTGTGATGCCTTCGCCGAATTATATAAACTGTAGGTCATAGACCTTAGATATTTTTTCTTCAAAAAATTAGATCAGCTATCTTTTAATATTTTCCATGTTTAGGACAAAAGCGATTTAACTAAAAGCCAATACGAATAATGAGAAATAATTGTTAAACCGTTGGAAAATTGCAGACTCGGTCTATCAACTGTAGACCTTTGGCATGCTCAACCTATGTGTCGTTTTATTTCATCAACACATTTTTGCTCACTGAACGGAAAGCGTCATCATATAACGTCAGCAGCAAATAGTTGTCAGCTTGTGAATACTGTCGGGGAAATCTTGTCCACCAGCAGAGGAATCGACAAAGTGGCTTCGAAGTACAAGTTTACCATTGTTGAATAATTTTGGTGAACATTGATATGTTTTATGTACATTTCATGGAGTAAACTCTCATCAGTAGCATTAGAACCCAAACATAGGAAGTCCGAGATTCAAACATAGTAAAAGAATTTTTCAAGGACATTTGTAATAAAAATATAACATAATTCAAAAAACAAGCTCACATAAGGGCGAAAGCTTGAGAAGAGTCGCTGAACTGTGTAAAAGGGATCTTAACAAATGACAAATGCTAGAATAACAAAAAATGTGTCAAGAAATACCAAGGGGATATTCGAGGAAAAGGGAAAATGTTAAAGTACTGACAAACTCCGGAGAAGTTAAGCTATATGTCAGAGAGCAACTTTTTTTTATTATAAATATTTAAAAATATCTTTTTTTCACATATTCCACATTTTTATTTTGGAGGCCTTTTTAAAGCTTCTGCTATGGTATGGAGTCCAGTTCATTATTGAAGACCATAATTGGTCATGTAGAATTTTTATTTCGACTGTCATATGGTGGATGGCTGTCTCATGGAAAATCATGTCACATATTCCCTGTTTTAAATGTAACACAGTTTATATTATATTCATTACTTTTGTGTGAATGCTGACAAACGAAATGTAAAAAACATATTAACTGAACTTCCTTGACGTTAAATAATATATTTTTGATGGTGAATCACATTTTTTCTTTACATGTTAAAACAATGCAACTCTCAAAAAACGTATTCATTAAAGAATTAAATAAAAATAACTATAAATATACAGAATTTCCCAACAAAGAAACTTATTAAATTTTTAAATCCATCACCACCTGATCAAATTAAGACTGTGGTGACCTTTTTAAAAGTCATTAGATCTGAGAAAAGGAGACCCATAACAGTCTAAATAAGATGTTTTTGTATAAATATGTTTGTATATGTTTCTATTCTGTAATGTCGTAGCGTAATTTGGTTTTTGTCTGCATTTATGATATACAGTATTAATTATTGCTAATACAGGAAACACCGACAACATTGTTTATTCGAATTTGAATTCGTTTTTCAAAGTTAAAGTGAATACACATTACGTTTTTTTCTCTTTCTTGGAAATTTTGACAATATAAAAGTAAAAATTGGCATATCTGTTATTTTAGATTTTTAAATAAACAATACATTCCTTTGATAATGTTAAATAAAGTGCACATTGAGGTTTTTTTCTTTTCTGGAAATTGTGACAGAGAAATAAAAAAGCACACGTCTCAAATTACTCACTAGACCAGTTGTCAGACTTGTCTGACATTAAACTTATTAAACAATGTTTTACAGAAATTTGCTGCATTGATTAAAATTCTTAAGCACTGCAAATACGAAAAGGCTTCGAAAGTGTAGCACTTAGTAGTTGTCCCTGCCGTCGGATTAGGCTTCTCATTTCTATTTATTTGGATTTGAGTGTTTCTTTTGCTATGCTTGGACTTTCTATGTTTTGGTTCTAATGCTACTGATAAGAGGTTACCACTTGAAATGTAAATAAAGCATACCAAAATTCTCCGTATTTATTCAACATCGGTAATTTTGTATTATAAATAGCCTCCTTTATTGGCCTGAATGTAGAATGATAATTATGAATTCAGGCCAGATTCAGTACTCGAAATGAAATAATTAAGAGGTTAATCTGATATTATCTTAGAAATAGTCTTATAAAGATGCATAATTTTTTCAACCGTAGCCCCATTTACATGCACACCTTTGCATACCAGTGTAATTATACATAGGTAGGCAAATACACACTGGTGTGCAAAAAGTGCATGAAAACGCAAATACATACTTGTGTAAAAATACTCTAGGTGTAAATTTGCACGACCAAAGTGGCAGGTGTAAATGTTTACTTGGCGCATGTAAATGCACTTTTTTAAATACTCACGGTCATTATTTACTTTTGATCTATCCGATTTTCTTATGACGAGCTCTAGATTGCCCCACAACCTTTTTTAAGCAAATCGTAAAACCACACAAATACTGCCTAAATGCAACAACAAAAATTAAGAAAAAAAAACTAATATAAAACCAAACAATTATCTCGAATCGTGTGTACGTCCCAATCAGAAAACATTGTCGCAAAAGGCAGACCGTCTTATCTTCTCTAAAAGCGCTTGGCTAAGAAGAATGCACTTTATAAAGTTTATAAAGTTTCATTACCGTCAGACTGAGAGCATTAATTTAATGTGTAGCACGTTAATATCTTTCAACCCCACCCCACCCCCTCAATATGACAAAATTGCTAATTACTCTTAAACGGTTCAGATCCCCACCCCTAAATCATATATTTTCTTATTTCATATGATATGGAGATATCAGCAGTATTCTTAATTACTGTGTCAAACACATTACAGTGTCAAACAAATTATTGTGTCAAACATATTACTGTGTCAAACACATTATTGTGTCAAGCAAATACTAGAACCATTTTTATCTACAATGTTCTGTTGTTGACATGCAGGCGACACACGTCTTCCGGGGAAGACCCAAAGCTAAGTTTCTTACAGAAATGCTTGAAATTATTTTAGATTTTCTAGTTAAAAAACAATTGGGCAAAATTGTATAGGTCAAATAAATGATGCATAAATATAAAGGAGGAGGTATGGTTATTTCGCACCATATTTTAGATTTTATGACAAAACAATTAGTTATTAAGTAACTGTCCTTTGATAATTCATCACTTATACTCATAATTTCAAAAAGCAGCTTTGACTTTTTCAACAAGAATAAAACATTTTCTGTTAAAAAAACCCAAATGTTTTGCAGGTGTCTTGTTAAAAAATAGACACGAGTGCACAAAAACCTGAGATATTTTAACTATACATTTGTACTTGATAGGTCTTTAATTGTGCAAAGTTTGGTTCTGATGTTTTTTGTGTGATCTAAATCAAAACTGACATATTGGTATCAAGTTAAGTAATTTCTTAGTAATTTCACATTTGAAGCAATGACCAATACAACTGTAAAACTGTTGGATTTTTCCTTTATAGATATTTTTCAATACAAACAATATAGAATAATAGGCATTATTCACTTTTCAATTTTAAGACAAATTTTGGACCAGAAATGTGCTTTAATGTCCCTGTCCATTTGACATTCCTTACAAAATTGTTTCTGCACATTTGACATAAAAAATGTTCATGAAAGAACTTTTGTTATAGTATAAACTGCTAAAGCGACTCAAGATACACCTAATTTATTACACATTTGTTATACAATGAATCATACATATATTTGATTAAAATCTTTTGCTGAATATGTTACCATATGATTAAAACATATACAGTAAAACCTGTGTAATATGACATCCTATCATGACTACACAGGCTTCTAGAAAAACTCAATGTTTTGAGGAAATCTCATACTTATCAGGTGTTTTGTGAACTTGTGTGAACCCCTGCCTAACCAGAACAAAATGTTTAGATTTTTTAGGTTGTTTGGTTCAGACTTTCAGATTTCTTCCTATCCAAAAACACAAAAGTCCATAGTACATTGTATTTTTATACATGTACTACTGCAAAAAATTTGTGGTTCTATTATGGGCCAGTCAGTGGTGTCCATAGACAGTTAAGTTTCCCATAATACTTTTGTTCTAGAATTTTGATCCAATATAAATTAAGGTAAGGAATGAATTTGGATGATCTAGCTCAACCTTTTTTAAGGAGGGATCAAATGGAGATTTTCTTATCTCCAAATGAGAAAATGTTGCCTTAACTAAAAGTAGAAAAAAAGAATGGATTTAAAAAAAAATGCTAAAAACTGATGGGCCAATTGATAGGAAACTTTAGTGGAAGGGTCATTTGGTGATCCTTTTTCAAAGGTTTATCTGGTGACCTGGATCACCAACCTTTACGGCACCGCAGCATTTAAAATCTTCTCATCTGGAACTACTTGCTCATTTGGAACCAAACTTTGATTATATAGTCACTTGATTAGCCCCTTTCAGAATAGTATCTGATGACCCTACCTGCAAACTAATTGGCCACCTAAATGAAACTAAGTTTATCATAGGACCCTATGGGAAATTCATTTTAAAATATTCTTAACTGGAACTACTTGCTCAATTGGAAGCAATTCACTAGTTGGCTCCCTTCCATAATTGCATCTGATGACCCACCCACCAACCAAGATGGCTGCCTCAGCCAAACTTATTTTAACATAGGACCTTATGTAGAAATTCATTAAAAATCTTCTTGTCTGAAACTACTTGCTCAGTTGAAACCAAACTTTGATAGAATGGTCACTTGGTGTCCCTTTCAGAATTGTATCGGATGACTCCACCCACCATTCAAGATGACCACTGCAGAGGAACATAGTTTAACAAACCACCCTATGGGAAACTCACTGAAGATGGAGATGGTTCATTTCCTTTTTTATATGACTGCAAAAAATTGTGATGTTATTTTGGTTTGGCATTGTTGTCGTCATCAGCATTGGCATCTGTAGAAATTATTTTTCTCATTCTAACATTTGTTCTAGTCAACTGATTGTTTTAATATTGTGGGACATTGATTTTTGGTACTAGGTAAAGGATGGTATTGATATTGGGTGATCTAGCCCCTCTCATTTTTGGGAAGGGAATAAAAGGTTTTTTTTTGTATATTCTAATAAAATTATATTTTTCTTAACTGAGATATTAATGGTTAATTCTTTGTATTCTCCATGTCAAAGCCAACGTAGTGAGGCAGATGCGCCATGGCTCACTGTTATTAAGATATAGTGGGTGGAAAAATGGGTGGCAATTGCAACCCCCTAATTTTGGTTAACATTTTTTCTCTCATCCAATTTTGATCTGTTTTTTTTTGCAAATGATTCATTATGAAAAATGAAACCAAAGTTCCTCAAGCTTTTTTTTGTAACATTATCATGATTTTTTTTCAGAATTATTCCCTATGAATAATGTGACAAATTTACTTAAGTTTTGAGATAAAATGGGTCAAAATGATCACTGATCTAGCAATATTTTTGTGTCTATGTCTTTACTGTGTCAAGCACAGTACTGTGTCCAACTCATTACTGTATCTACATTTACCAAAATGTTCATTTGTGCAATTTCGTCATGTTAACATGCTGTGCTGGCTACTGTCGGCGCAGTTCACTTCAGAAATCGGTTTTTTTTCCAATTTTATCATATTTCAATCTGTTTTGGATTGACCCATGCTTAATAAAACTATCAGTCTCACTTAGTCCTTGATAAATTTGTTGTGCAAATTTATTTAATGGTTTCTACAAATCTGGGTAAGTTGCATTGTCTATGGGACTTTGCATGGAGAAGGAAGATAACTCTCTTTGGTTGGTTTTCTTAAATTAGCTAGTAAGAGCCCATTTCAGGTTACAAGATCAAATGTTTGGTTGTAATATAATTCACAGCTTAACACCAAATATATGGTTATACAATCATTATTCAGGAAATTTGATTTTTTAATGCACCAAAAATTTTTTCAAATCACTTTTTCACAAATATTAAAAAAATCTTTTAAGGAAGAAAAAAATGTTTTGCCATAAAAATGACGACATACTTAGATACATTTTCAGTAAAAAGTATGCCACCTACACCCTTTTTTAAAATCTTCAAAATTGTAAAAGGTGATTTCCAAAGTGAGCCGCGCTGACAGTAAGCACCTCAGTTTTATGATTTCTTCTACCTTTACCATCCATAGGAGACAACAGCCTCATAACATAAATTATGAGTACTTCGCTACATAATATACATATGTGACCGTAAAGAATAAAAAATCATGTAAAGTGCAACACCACACGACAGAGCCGAGGGCTTCTTTAATTATAAACCACTCAGTGTTACAGATTGTCAATAAACCCACATGAAAGTTAAAATCAAACTATCACACCCAAGCATAGTATACAGAAGGAAAACAAAAACTTTTTATAAAATTTAAAACGCCCATATGAGTTGACCCTGTCGTGCTGAATGAAAACTAGCGGGAAAATCGCTCACTACGCAAAAACCCTACAACGCCCCTATGGATTGACAATACAGAAGAAATTAATTTCAGTCTTATTCATAAATTCAAACGACTGAAATTACATAAAGTTTTCTTGTACATTAACTTTATATCTGTTTCCTCATTTCTAAATCATGTAACTTGACTGAATTATTGCACATATGGAAAAAGTATAGAATTAAAATGAGGATCACTGGTCATACTAATGTTAAATGTTTGAACTATTCAAATTTCTTCTAAAAATATCATTATTTACAGTACATTAAAATAAGCCGTTTGAGAGGTTATAATGAAATCCTTATTATTTCCTTGCTTTTGGTAAACAGAACTTGATCATACAAAACTGACCTATCAGTGCTTTTCTGAGCATTTGGTTACAATGCAATTTTTGTTTATATATTTTATTCATTTTTTTATTTCCACAATATTTCAAAAGCTTGTTATTTTTAGACTGACTAGTGAATCTCTCTTTAAAAGCTGTAATTTCATTTCTTGTTCTATTTATATTTCAGTCAACTCCAGCTTCTGAAGGAGCACCTGAGAGTAAAGTAGCCAGAGTAGAAAGTCGCAGTTCTACACCGAAAGTAAAGGAATCAAGTTCTAGTTCAGACCTACGACAAACAGCAATAGCTAATGCTGCATCAAAACCACATTCATCAGGAGATTCAACATCAAACATACAAACTATACAGACTGTTGGTGCCACACAAACAACAGACTTCTCATCCTATAATCCATATATGTCCCGTAGTATGTACAGTTCATCATTTCTTTCTGGTGAAGGGAGTAAATCAATACAGACTTTAATGGGTGGGGGTAGTAGTTCGTCAGATAATTATCCACCTGGGCAGAAAACTCCTCAAGGTATGACTCCTTATTCACAGTATCCAGGGTACACACAAGGAAATTATGCCCAGACAGCTCAACAATATGCTGCACAAGGCCAGTACCCTGGCTACCAGCAACAACCGTATGGCACACAGCAGGTTCCTGGTCAGCAAGTTTATCAGCAAGGGTACCAGCAGTATCAACAGGGACAACAACAATTTCCAGGGCAGTATACTGCTGTGGCATCAGTTCCACAACAGACTGGATATAACACTACTGAAGTTCAAAATTATCAACAGCAGCAAATGATGAACCCTCGTGGAGCCTCAGGAAGTGTTCCTAGAGGTCCCAGTGCACCAAGGTCAAGTAAGTCACAATCTCAACAACAGCAACAGACAGTAAATCAAAATCTAGCCATGGTACGAATCACTGGCAGATAATATGGATAAATCTGGATGCAAGTCAACAGATTGTTTGATACAAAATATAGTTTGTAGTGCAGGTGATGTGCAATCAGAAAGTGTGTAAAATAAGTAACATGTGGTCAATGTGAAAATTGTAATTGTTGAAAGTCAGTTTTATGATGCATAACATGTCAGTTCATGAAATTTATTCTATATATTACAGAGATGAAGCAAAATGAATTTAAATTGTATTGCAATTGAAAAAGACCAAAATGATGGATTAGGTTCCTTTATGAGGAGTTTGTTCTTACAGTTTGAATACATGAAATTAATAAACTCAATAAATATTATTTTAGAGTCTTATTTTGATGTTCTTTAAGAACTTAATTTGTTTTATTTCACACTTCAGGTAAGATCCTGCTTTTACATGTATGAGTTTAAATATATAAAGTGCATCTTCATTGGGATATTGAAGGAATTAAATAAACAAAAACAAAGATCAATATATTTATATTTTCTATCAGGTTTATATTAAACTGTAAGCCCTTCCTTACAGACAACAGAAATTGGCACAAAGAAATTTTTTTTAAATTTTTATTATTTTTAGCTAACCGGGCAGAAAACCACGTGAGGAATAACTGTCACTTGGCGTCCGTTGTCGTCCCTCTTCATTGTCTTTCGTTGTCATCTGTCTTTGTTAACATTTTGAAAAAAATCTTCTCTGAAACTACTAAATGGATTAAGATGCAACTTTATATGATTGCTCCTTAGGGTACTCTATTTTGAAAAAAATCTTCTCCTCTGAAACTACTAAATGGATTAAGATGCAACTTTGTATGATTGTTCCTTAGGGTATTCTGCACAAAGTTTTTGCTTCCATTTTTGATCAGTTGAAAAACATAGCTACCATTACTAGAAATAGAACAAAGTTGTATGACCAAAGATTTTCACATATATCTCAAAAATGTTACCTTTAGCCAAATTCTGACTTGGGATAAAAGGTTTTAGCGCATTTCTTGTATTTTATACATTTATTTCTGAAAATTAGATCTTGGTTTTGTAAATCTAATAACATTATAATTTGAATGTTTATTTTTTATACGACCGCAAAAAATTGTATTATGGTATGGCGTTGTCGTTGGTGTCGTCTTGTTGGCGTCTGTAGACAGGTTGGTTTCCACACCATAACTTTTGTTCTAGTTTACCAATCCTTTTAATATTTTAGGACATTGATAATTGGTACTAGACAAAGGTTGGTATT
>JAULBM010327211.1:0-7500 GCA_032357055.1 Geukensia granosissima | reverse complement strand
TTTTTCTCGGATTTTCCGTTAGTTCACATCACCCCAGGGTGTTCATGTTTCGTCCTTGGTCGGAAAAGGAGTTCATCTTTTTTACGATGGAGAAGGGTGTTGTGGAATTGCCCACTACCCGGGGGTTTCCCATGTATTTGTATGTTTTAATGGTCACGGAAGATGCCACTCGAAAGGACAGACTGGTTCTAGACACTTCCGAAGAGGGACGGCTGCGAAGTAGATGTGACGTCACGGGGCGCGCGAGTTATGGAGTCTGTGTGACCAGCCGTGCTGCCGATAGCCTACAAGAAAAAATAGTGATATTAGGGCAGTAGCGAGTTAAGGTAACTCCCATTTAGTAACAGTGGTTGATCTCATGTTCTGGGGAACGCGGGGCTTGATATATTCTGGGGATATTTACATGTTAAAAAGTATAAATATGTATTAAGTTTACGCCATCTGATGGCATAACCTGTAACTTATGACGTTGTATAATGAATTATTACATAACTAAAAAGTTTATGTGTTAAATATTGATTGCTAATTAATTTACACTTCCCACATATAAATGAAAAAAATGACAAAACAGGCCAAATCATGGGAAGATCTGGAGAACGCCATTACGAAAATGTTAACCGTTCAGTAGTGTCTACTGATCTATCTGACCTATTTAAATATGAACGTGAAACATTTTCTGAAAGTGAAAAGGTGTGATCTCTGGCATGTGTTTGGTTAATATGTCCGGTTTAATAAAAAAAGACTGCTCCGTTATTTTTTATTTAATAAATTCGCATATTGTACATATTATACACGTGTGGTCTCAGAAAAAAAAAATGTGATTTTTTAATTTGAAAAAGATGTGCTGTCCCGGGGGTTGCGGGTGGGGTTGCGGGTGGGGTTGGGGGTTGGGTAACATACTGTTCATGGATGTGCCAAAAATTTAGGTATATTTTTGTTATATGCTTTGTAGATACTTATATAAAGATAGGCTTAAATAGCCGGTGTCTTGAGTTTAAATTTATGTTAGTGATGGGAATCTATACATTTGTGTTCCAAATATAAATTGGCAAACCCCTACCTGAAAAGGAACTAAGTTACCCCCTGGGTGTACTGTCACCTGTCATGGTTAGAAAATGCAGACTTCCAAACTTGGGTTTACCGGAGACATGGGGGGGGGTGAATGTCATTAGCGTCCTACACAGCAAATTAATGCTCTCAGTAAACCGGAGACAGTGAAACAGTAGATTTAATCATTTCTGTTCCGCATGAAAGGACTGAAAAACAAATTTGCTTTCTTTTTTATAAAAAAAAAAACATTTTTTTCGAAGGAGGTTTTGATTTTTTTACATACAATGAATGTCCGTCTCCAGTACATAGTTTCATTTAGAAAATTTGGCTCAGTTATTATACTTAAGATGTAGACTCTGCCAAAGGTTTCGCAATTTTGATAATGACCTAATGTGTCGGGATACACCGTAGCCAACGGGTACATTATGACATTATTATTATACTTCATGAATATTAATGATCTAGTTCACTTTTACAATTGGCTCTTTACAGTCATGCGATTTGAGAATATTTTTCAATGTATTACCTGGAAGTCCTTTCAATGAGACAATATTTTCTTACATACAAATAATGACCTGTAATATTGACCGCTCATGGCAAACATTACGTTTGACGTTACGCTTCAAACGTAAGCAATACGTTTACGCTTCAAACAGTGATACAGATAATAATGAATCAAGCAATGATTTAATCATCCGTGCGCGTCTTTTGCGACAAAAATTACAGAAGAGGTTTTTTTTCTTTCCGCAAATTAATTTCAGTATAATAAATCAATGGATTACTCCTTAAGAGGTCAATACCAGGAAATAAGGACCCTCGAACTAGGATTTTCGGTGACGTGATCTGACTTCGGTCAGGTTAGGTCCCCTCAAGTCCCAGGTCTTGGGATCATCATTTCCTGGTATTGACATCAGAAGGAATAAATAATTGAATACTGTAAATATGTCAATACAAGTTAAGATCCACACCCATAAACAATTTATAATAATAACTGTTATCTAAAGCGGGGTTTTATGGTCAACCCCCCCCCCCTGGGTGCTGGCCCGCCGCCCTTATTTTGAAAATCACAAATTATCTCTTTAACTCTTTAGATCCCCACCCCTAAATTATATTTATTATACCTCTAATCAGAAACTAGGAATTTGATTTGTTAATGACAAAACAATAAAATACACACGTTACCCGAACTGCCCTTTTTGAACAGAAACGACCTCACGTGCACTTTAATGACCCGGTCAATAAAATTAATGACCCGGACAATAAAGTTATTGGTAAATAAAACAACTAATTACTCTTCATGAGGTCAACACGGGGAAATGAGGTCCCTTGACCTGACCCACTTGATGACCTGACCTGACCTCAGCCGTTGGCCTCGGTCATGTCAGGTCACCTCGTGGGTCAGGTCTCGGGTCCTCATTTCCCCATGTTGACCTCATGAAGAGTAATTGATTGCATAATATATATTCTAAGTCGGCATGAAAAGTCAAGTTTCATGGGCATCCCCAGAAGTCAGCTCCAGCTCCCCCCCCCCTAATTCTTAAAATTGCAAATTATCTCCAAAACCATTCAGATTCCCACCTCTAAACCATTTATATGCTAAGACAGCATGAAAAGTCAAGTTGCAAGGGAATCCCCGGGGGTTAATGCCTTTCCCTTATTCTGGGAATTACAAATGATCTCAGAACCATTCAGATCCCCAACCCATAAAACATTATTAAGTCGGCATGATAAAGCAATGTTCAGTAGCATCCCTGTGGTCAGCTCCACCTCCTTTTTTAAATAAAGAAATTATCTGAAAAACTGTTCAAATCCCAACCCCTTAACCATAAATATTCTAAGTCTACATGAAAAGACAAGTTCCATAAACATTCCCAGGGGTCAGCCCACCCCACATTTCTAAAAAAAAAATACAAGTAATATCTAATTTTTCATATTCACATTATACTATTAAACACCAGAGTAGGGCGAGGACAAGCAGCGTGGCTGCTTCGACTAGTGTAGAAGAATTAACTCAAAATAAAAACTGTAGCATTAAGTTAAATTTGGACAATATCAAATATATTATTATTACACTAAGAGTTTTTTCTATTACTCAATGCAAAATTAATTACTTGTTCGTCGGGCCACCCGCATGTCCAAAATTGTCGGCAAGAAAAAAATCCTTTGTCTAGACGCCCGTATTGCAAAAGTTTCCGGCCGCCACTTATCCCGAATTCGAAATAATTTTTTTTCAATCACCACAACGTTTGAATAAATCATTGTCAAAATCATCGGTTCTTGTCACTGTCATTGTTAAACACCTAAAGTTAATGCTTTTGATATTCGTGTTGGCCATCAGGCTTAACGTTGTTTGACGTATGGCCCTAGTTTAAAGGAAATTTATTCAAATATCTTATTGCATAAATCTACTCGCTGCAGTAGAACCAAACTCCAGTGACTTGCTAGATGTCATGCAGATTTGTATCAGATGGCTCGGCATGCCAAAAAATATGACAACCACAACTGAACCTTGTGTAACATAAGACCCTTTGAATATTTCATTGAAAGTTTTTTTTACCAAATGTTTTAAGCAAATGTTATACAGATTATTTTCCTTTTCATTCTCTTCCTAAAACTTAATGTGGTATATAGAATTTTTGCTGTTATTACCTGTGTTATTCGGTTGCGTGATTTATTAAATACATATTATACATGTACTGATTGGCCCTATTTGCACATTTGATAGTAAACATATTTTTCTGGATGGCACAAAAACTTGTTCCTGAATGGCACAGACACAAATGTGTAAGACTTAAATCTTCAATTGTTTTATGTGGAAAGTATTTGACTTAGTCAGACTCAACACGATCCCTTGGTCTTGTCACACTCTTAGACAAACGACAGTTTTGTTGATGTCAAACCTACACCACAGTTATAATGCAAATGCAAAAACTTAAATCAGACTAAAAAACCACTTATAAAGCTTCAATTTTTCATCACAAAAATATTTTTTAAAGCACCACATAGATCAGTACATTGTTTCTCGGTGTGCACAGACTAAAACCTTGCTGGAACTTAGAAAATGAAAACATCAAAGGAGTTAAAGTACCATATGAATATAGTATTGGATGAAACAGACTATTATTGACAAACACAAGGGAGATGCTAATAAGGTTTCAATTAACCACAGAAATGCCATCCGTTGTCTCAATGCAACATATGTTCAATTTATAGCTAAAGTAATCAAGAAAAAATAGTTGCTTGTTTGAGGCAGGCTGCTTGAATTTCAAAAGTTAAAAATAAAACAACTCGTTGCTTCCATATTCAAAATTCCTCCAAAAATACATTTCATCAAATAAATAAAAAAAAATGAATTAAAATATATCGCTCGCACGCACCTCATTTTTCCACCAAAAGATATATAATGCTTACACATTTAGACCAAGCCAAATTAATTACTTCTTCGTATATATATACGAAGAAGTAATTAATATACGAAGAAGTAATTAATTTGGCTTGGTCTAAATGTGTAAGCATTATGGTTGCAGTTAAATTTCTAAAATAATGAAAAACAAGCAAATGCCTTTGCTAATTAGGTATTTTAGCTTTTATTATTATTATTATTTTGTATACTTTGAGAGTTAATTAAAAGCTAAACAATATCATTTTGCCATTGTTATGTATTAGTATTATTTGAGAAAAAAATAAAATGTTTGATTTGAAGAAAAATACCAGATGTTTTCAAACTGTATTAAAAGAGTAAAATTGGTATACTACTGAGAAGGAATCAACGTCTTCGTTTTTTATTATAAAACCTTTCAAAACAGTGCTATGTTCTGTTGTATGGACTTAACAAATGTTTTTTCTTTGTTTTATTATTTTTTTATTAATATTATAATTGTTTTTATTGTTTTTAATATTGATTACCAGAATTTTGGTTTGTTCTGTATATTTTTATATCACATACATATAGCTTCGTAATTTAAATAAAATAACATTTTATTTGTCATCAGAACTATACTAAACAAATCATCATGTATGTACCTGTATTAAACGAAAGTTAAGATTTAGATTAATGGCTTGTGAGTTAAACTGTTAATAAAATGACACAATATTTAGCAATGATTTCCTCCATTCCGAATTGACATTAACCATACAAAGTTTATTATGGATTTCAAATGCTGTCAAAATTCTGTCGATGATATTTTCTTATTTCCTATAGTTTCTTATTTTTGACAATGCGCCAAGGAATACCCTGTAGTAAATGAACGAGAATAATAGTGCGTTTAGCTATAACATTGTTTCCATGAATTATAATCTATATAAGTCCAGTTTAGAATGCAAATGTGGGAGATCAGAAGTGCATAGTCCAAAAAGACAAGACAAATTTGAAACAAACTAAAAGATAAAACGAAAACAAAAGGAACAAAGGCTTAGAATCCACGAACTCCTTAACAAAACAGAAGTGGATTCAGGTGCTTCAGAAGGGTGAACATCCTTTATAAGTTTAAAATAGAATGACTGGAAAGATTTAACAAGGTATTGACGCTTCCAAATCTGATTCAATAGACATCTGTTGCACTTTAAAAAAATACAAGCGAAAACTATAGTTGCTAATAAAAAAAAGGTAGCTGAAGGACTTGCATTTATTCCGTATTCTTTGTTTTGCAATGTGTTGATAAACACATAAATAAAAACTTGTGTTGAACTAAATACCCATTTTAGGATTGTATGTATATGTATCTATTTTGTTTTAAATTTACACTTTTTCCATTTGTTACCTTTTTCAAGGATATATCGATTATATATAAATTATATTATTCATTAGTTTGCTCCATTTTAATTTGATCCAATAAACTTACTTTATGTTTAACATGAGACAATTTGTTAACAGGACACGGTAAGTCCTGTCTCGGCAAACAGGGGTAGGCCTAATGGGACCTGAAAAGGAAGACGCAGTGCACCAATAAGAACTACTACTACGGGAAGGTTTGCAATCCAGTCACATCCCCACCCCACAGGAATCACTTGGATTACACTGCTTCGGATGATGTGCTGATCAGAGGCCTCTACGACCAAGTGACTTTACCAAAATAATCTAGCTGATTATTTGCTCTTATTGTAGAATTACTCTGATAGTTTACTTTTGACCACTGTTTGAAATTTCATTTCAGCCTTTTTACCAATCTTAAAACACAATGCAAAATTTAACATGTTTTCACATTTTGCTTAAAATTGAAAAATTTGCTTTAAATCAATTTGATTTATTTGAGTTAATTTATTTGAACTTGATCGATGTTGAAAATAAATTATAAATATTAATGTGTTTCAATGAATTATGTGGATTCACTTGTACATTAAGTAAATAAATATTGTTGTTTAATATCTTTGTTTGATTAGGCCAATTCTGTTATAATGAACACTACACGCCTCAGAGCTGGTGCAAAAAGCCACTTGTTATTTTCTGTTTCACATGGTAAAATAAAACATTTTACATCATCGTGCCTTCCGTTGTGGATCAATTTCCATTGTTGATGGTCTTTGGTGTTATTTCTAGATTTCTGTGATTTATATTTTTGCATGACACAATCATACTACATCTTCTATTTCTATACCTAGTTTTTTACTGGTCTGGGGTCGATTTACATCTCTTGTTATATCATACTCGGCTGGCTTTCTTTCTATGAATAATTGACGTCAAATTTTAAAACGTAGTTTTCCTGAAAATTTAGACTGGGAAATATTTTCAACATTCTTCTCAATAACAAGCTCACTATTAGTACGATCGTTATTTGATTTGATTAGGTTTCATAAAATATTTCAAGTGTTGAGTAAAGAATTCAATGATCATAAAAGCGCAGAAGAATCGTTGCGTCAGAAGACAGACATGACCATGAACAAGAAAATGAAATGAAAGACAAACCCGTAGTAAACACAACACGTGTGTATATTTTTCAAATAATACAAGTCGGGATGTGGACTCACACCGTCTAAATTAATTGTTTCTAGTTATAATCGTGATGAAATTAAGTTCAAACAACAGATATTTTTAATTCCAAACATTTCTTGAAATAGTTAATTATTGGTGTGCTTCTATGCATTATGCAATTTTTTCAATCATTTTTGTAATTTAATTCTATAGGAGAGAGTGGGTTGTTTTAATTATAACAATTCTATTTTAAAAGTAATTAAAATCCGATATTCCTAGACTGTCTATTAAAAAGTCAACTAAAGTTTGAAAGAAACACAATTAATCCGTACTTTAGATGTAAACCAAACTTACCAAGTGTGATAGATAAAACCACAAAATAAAAACATAACAGAAAATAATCTGTCCAATTGTAAAAGAAAGAAATGCAAGGCACTATTTTTTAAAACTTGATTAACGCTCCACGCACCACCTGTACATTTATGCCGCAATGGAAGCGGGAGGTTTGGCGCGCCGTAAAACCTAGATTTAACCCACCATTT
>JAULBM010327200.1:0-13211 GCA_032357055.1 Geukensia granosissima | reverse complement strand
ATCGGTAGTAAAAGAAATATTTCTTTTTTCATAATTGCGAGTTAGGTATTCGGTTAAATTAGGTTCATAAATATCAACCACACCTTTTTGG
Source organism: Geukensia granosissima (assembly GCA_032357055.1). Lineage (NCBI taxonomy): Eukaryota > Metazoa > Mollusca > Bivalvia > Mytilida > Mytilidae > Geukensia > Geukensia granosissima. The sequence goes on along the minus strand of JAULBM010327200.1, from coordinate 13,120 downwards.
AGGGATTTAATCTTTTCCTCGTTTTTATCGACACAGATAACTTGATGATTAATCTCTGCTAAACAAACCCCAGTAACTATTCCGACATAGCCCGTGCCTATGATTGTAATCTTCATAAAATTTCCTTAATAAAATTTTTTAGCTAATTAGATAATAAAGTATTTTATAAGTTAGTAAAAATTGCATCTAATTCTTTCGCTGAATTTGCCCAATTAAATTGTTTGGGTAGTCCTTTTATTTTATCATAATATGATGCTATTTTTTTCGGATTAGATAGTAATTCTAAAAGTAGTTTAGTTAATTCAGTAACACGATAAGGATTAAAAAACAAATAATCCTTTGGTAAGATTTCTTTGGAGCTTGGGATAGTCGAGACTATCGGGAGGGTGCCTAAGGCAATACTTTCTAAAATAGGTAATCCAAAACCTTCGTATAAACTTGGATAAACACTTAACATCGCTTCTGAAACAATCGTAATCAGTTGTTCTTCACTTAATTTTGGGAGGAGTATGAGATTTTTTAAATGATTAGGTTTTTTAATTTTTCCTTCTCCAGCGATCATCACTAAATAAATATCAGGAAATTTCTCAACAACTTTTTGATGGGCAGCAATTAAACGATTAATGTTTTTACGGATGGTATAGCCACCAAAATACACCAAGTATTTTTTGCTAGTTAATTGATATTGTTCAAGAGTTTTCTCTTTGATGGTTTTAGCATGACTTGCTTTGGTCGTAAAATCAGTAGTAAAATTGCTACCAAGCCCGGGATAGACAATCCTTATCTTTTCATCTAAGGTTTCTAATCCTTTGGGTGATTTCCCAAATATACTAAGAAGGTCATTTTTGGTTGTATTAGAGATGGTGATGATTTTAGGCAGGGTAGTTATTCTTTTTTTTATTGCTAAATAATCAGTAATTCCTTTTGAAGTAATCATCCCTGCGGGAGTTTTTCCTTTGAGTAAAAACCTTGGAGTGAGAAATAGGGTAGGGATGATGTCATGAATGATGGGGACAATTTTTAAATTTTTTAAATAGGAATTATTGGATGAGGAATGGTTGGAAAAATTAATACTTGGGAATTCGGCATGAGGTAAAAAGAAAATTTGAGGTTGAAGTTTTTTAATTAAATCACTACTTAGGATGTCGTTTTGATAGTTCAAGCCATTTTGATGAGATGACTTTACTATTTCGTAGTGAATGGCTTGATGTTGTATTTGGTTTTGTTTTTCTATTGCTTCAGGGGTGATTAAAAAATATTCATTTTGAAGTTTGATTTTTCCTAATGCTTGGATACATTCTTTTAAGTAACTATGAAAACCACTTCCACGATATTGAGGGAGGGACAGGTACTTGGCATTAATAATAACTTTATTCATTTATTTTATTTAATAACATTATTTGTTTGACCACAGTTGTTCCTTGCCCCAGCCATAAAGTCTTAATTTTACGGCATTGATGTCATTGAGTTGATGGAGTTTAGCAACCATCAAGTGAAAGGCAGTCAATACGTTTAGTTTTTCAAAGAGGAGATATCGATAAAAGGATTCCATCACCTGACCTAGATTGGAGGAGAATAAGTTACCTTGGCAGACGATCACGGTTTGAGTGCCATGATTTAGAAATTCTTCGATAAGTTGGGGATGGTCACTATGGCATGTCGATAGGAATAATACTTTAGGAGACCTCGCTAAAGAGGAAACTTGAGAAGAAGAAAAAATAGATTGACCATTATTTAAAAATTGGAATTGATTTTTTTTGTTTTCTCCATGAAAGATTAGGTGGGCAAAGTCAACACTTTCTAAAGGATTGACAAAAGATGAAGTTTGATCGCAAATCATAAAGTGAGACTGAAAATTCTTTTTATTATCAAAAACTTTTTTAATCATGGTTTTCTCCAGCTTCATAAAATCATCTTCATGACTTGTTAGGAGAGCAAAGGAGTTAATTTTTACAATATAATTTTGGTTATGATAATTTTTAGAGCGATCGTGATGAAAAATAATTTGGCTTTTAAGAATGGGGAAATCTTTTCCATTATAGAGGGCACTCATCGCTTTAATTAGATTACTTGAATCTGAGTTTAAATTAGTAGGGTTAGGAATATCGGAATGGATTCGAATGATGGCATTGGTTAATTTTTTTTCAATTTTAGCAAAGTTGGTGAGGCGATAGAGCTTTTCACCTAATCTTTTTAAAATGGTTAGTTCTTGATTTTCTTTTGAATTAAATAAGTTTAAAATTTTTTCTATGGTGGATAGAAGATCAGGAGTTTTTTCTATTTTCCATAAGATTTTTAAATTATCAAGATGGTTGGCTATTATCTCCAAATAAAATGCTCTTTTGTCTTCTTTATAGAAAAGAAAAATCTTTTTTTGAAGGGAAGAGCGTTTCTTCCAAGTATTTAGCAAAAAATTACTATCTTTAAGGAATCTATCGATATGATTTTTACTACCGATTAATTTTATGGGTTGGTAATGATTTTTTTTAAAATAGTGATATCGTCCGCTGGCTTTTAAAAGGTAGATGCCATAGAGAATGTCCTTATGATAGAAGGCATAGTAGAGGTTTCTTTTAAAGGAGAGGTTACTAATCGGTAATTGTTTCTTCTCTAAAAGGAGGATTAAATTTTCAGCAGAAAGTTTAATGCATTCAATGTTTAACATAGGAAATATAATTTTATTATGTCTAGATAAGAAAAATTACTAATTCAAAGATTAATCGCTTTTTTGATTAATCAGTCTTTTATAGTGGAATTGGCGAGTTTAGAATTTTTTTTGATTTAATAGATGTTAAAATTAATAAAAGATGAGTTTCTTGAAATTTTTATTATATTGGATAATGACCTGCTTGCTTCTTGTCCAATTTTCTTTTAGTGAAGATTATTTGTTGAAGGATTTTTTTATTAAGAAAAAATATGTCTATGTCGTTGAAGATGAAAAAGAAATTTATGGCAAGGACTTCGCAGTAGAAGTTCAAGCTTATAATCGGTTATTTAAGGTTGATAAGTACGTCTACTTTTTTTCTAATTTACCAGTTAAAAAAATTAATGGGATTGCATTAAGAGAAGATGATTTTGCTTTTTTAAAAAAAGTAGTCGATTATTATGAAGATAGCTATGCTAAAAAAAAACCTCAAAGTCAACTTGAATCATCACAGCAATCAGCAAATCCTAATTTTAAACCAACTGAGGACAGCCCAACTTCTCAAGCTAAAGCTGATATTGTAGAAAAATCAGAAGACAAAAAAAATCCTTTGGATGAAACAAAAACCCCAACTACAGAACCTTCCCAAAATTTAATTGAAGAAGAGATTGCGGTGGCTAGTGATAGTTTTGAAGAGAAGAAAAACTTTAAGATTGATTATGTTTTTATTGACGCCGGTCATGGTGGAAAAGACCCAGGAGCAGTTTTCTATGGTTATAAAGAAAAAGACTTGACACTTATGATCGCTCAAAATTTATCAACTACTCTATTAAACTTGAATCCAGATTTTAAAGTAATCTTAACCCGTATCGATGATCGTTATTTGAGTTTGGAGGAAAGGTGTAATATTGCTAACAGTACTCTTAAAGAAAATGAAAATGGAATTTTTATCTCCTTGCATTTTAATGTTTGGGTTGATCCTAAAGCCAGTGGAGTAGAAGCCTACTACTTAACCGACAATGAAAAAGTCATTCAAAAGAAAACTTATCGGCACCTTGAAGATTTAGGAGGACTTAATGAGGGCTATTTTAAAAAAGTTTTCAGCTATTTAAAAGTCGTCCAGTTTCAAGTTGAAAGTCGTTTCCTCTCATCAAAAATTATTAATAACATTGGCAAGCACACTAAGTTTTCCGTTGACCGTGGAGCTAAGCATGATACTTTCTATGTTTTAAAAGGGGTTTTAATGCCTTCAGTATTATTAGAACTGGGATTTATTTCTAATCGTGAAGACATGGAATTAATCAATGATAAAAATAGACGAGAGCGACTTCTCAATCAAGTCGCACTATCGATTAAAGACTATGCCGATGCTTTTAAAAAAAGTAATGGGTTTCGAGATGACTTTTATTATAAGAAATTTCAAGAAACAGTAGAAAATTAAAAAAAATTAAAAAGGACTATAATCACTAAATTTTAGGTAACGTCCCTCGTAGCTTAAACGAATGCTCCCAGTGGCTCCATGTCGATTTTTAGCGACAGTAATTCTTTTAATATCTCTATCTGATTCCTCATCTTCACTGTCTTCCTTCTCTTCACTTTTATATTCGCTAATGAAGATTACTAAATCGGCATCCTGTTCAATGGCTCCCGATTCTCGAATATCCGAGAGGCGGGGAGTTTTATCATCACGGTTATCTGCCGAGCGGTTTAACTGGGTAAGGGCGATAATGGGAATTTCTAGTTCTCGAGCTAAGTTTTTGAGTTGTTTAGAAATCATGGATATTTGTTGCTCGCGAGGAATTCGATTATCGGGTACATTGATTAATTGGAGGTAGTCGATAATAATAATATCCACTCCTTCTTTTTTCATTTTCCGCGCTTTACTAGTTAATTCTTGAATGGTGATCCCGGGGGTGTCATCGATATAAATTTGGGTGCTTTTGGCTTTGTCAACAAATTCAATCAAGGCCTGCCATTTGGTATCGGGAATTTCTGCTTTTCTTAATTCTTTTAAGGTAGTATTGGTTTGACTAGAGATAAGTCGCATACAGATTTCACTTTTTGACATTTCTAGAGAAAAAATTCCTACTTGATATTTCTGCTCCAATGGAAGACCCTCAGCTACTAGGTAGTGGGAAAGTTTATCGCCCATGGAAATTCTTTCTACAATGTTAAGTGCCAAAGCGGTCTTTCCCATTCCAGTACGACCACCTAGGATGATGAGGTTAGACTTTTGGAAACCAACAATGATATTGTCTAATTCTTTAAAACCAGAAAGAATTCCAGAAACCATTTGATTGCGGAAATTGGTCTCCAAAAATTCAATCGATCTGGCTAAAGGAAGTTTAATGTGCTCATATTCTTGATATTCAGAGACGGAGAGATTGAAGAGAGTTTGTAGAATACTTTCTAATAGGATACGAGACTCTTCATTATCCAAGGCCTTTTGGATAATGTCTTGATTAATGGTAATGATTCTTCTTAAAACCGCTTTCTCTTTAACAATATCAGCATAGTAATCAATGTTAGAAGTAGTCGGAACAGCATCGATAATGTCGCTGATGTATTCTACACCACCGGCTTTTTTTAGAACATCTTTTTGCTTAAGAATTTCGGTAAGAGTTAAGATATCAAAGGGGGCATCCCCTTTGTCTGATCGGTAGTCAATCAGGGCTTTAGCGATGATCTTATTGCGACCATCGTAGAAGTCCTCGTAATGAAGTTTAGGAAAAATATTATCGTAGAGATCGTTTTTAAGAATAAGAGCTCCCAAACAGGCTAGCTCGGCTTCGACACTGTTTGGTAAGGTAAGGCTTTTTTTCTGTTGAGTCAATTATCAAAAAAGAACGACTTAGCTATTCTTAGTTTCTTCAATTCCCTTAACTTTTAGCTTTAAAATTTTATTAAATTTTCTATTAAAGTGAATCTCCACTTCATAGTCACCGATCGACTTGATAATAGACTTGACAATAATATACTTTCGGTCTATCTCTAAGTCATGATTTTCTTTGAGATAGTCTCTAATGGTCATGTTGGTTACAGCTCCGAAAGTTTTACCTTCTTTACTAGCATTAACCAGCAATTCTATTTCTTCGATTTCCTCAATCTTATCGATAAAACCTTGGTAAACGGCTTCTTTTTCAGCGATGATTTTTTGAAACTCATCTTGTTGTTTTTCTAAAATTGATAAACCAGTTTTGGTTTTTTTGACGGCTAACTTTTTAGGTAATAGGTAATTATTGGCATAGCCATTTTTGACATTGACAATATCACCTGGGTTTCCTAAGCGATTAACTTCTTTAATTAAAATAACTTCCATGGATCCTCCTAATCTTTGATAGACCTGATAGTTTAAATCAATTTCTTTCTATAGTCAATCCATTGATCGAAAAGACCAATGAAAAAAATTAAAACTATAAAAGAGTTTAAAATGAAACCAGTATTTATCTCAATAAGAATTAACAATAGGAATCCAATTGCTAAGTAGACTAGATAATTACGGTTTTTTCTCTTTATAAAATTTATCATGAATTTGATAAAATGAAGGCAAATAGATGAGCCTTGGATAAAATATAGGAAACTTAAGGTTAATAAACCACTCATTATAAATTCATGACTTTTGTTAATGATTAAATGGTCAACCATCAAATGATCGATAAATTTCGACTGAAAAAAAAATAATTCGACGATCCAGCCTCCTAAAAAAAACCAAATTAGCAGGGAAGGTATGTATATTTTAGATAATTGCACAGGAATTTTAGATAGAAAATTACTAAATAATTTGATAAAAATTAGGAAATAAAGGATATTGAAAAAATTACTAATAATTCCAATCATAGAGAGAACCGTATCGATGACTTTTCCTAAAATCTCTTCTAAATTCTTTTCTTTTATTATTACTTGATCAACAAATTGATTGATTTGGGCTTGAATATCTTGATTATAAAAAATAAACTTTAGAAAATTTAGATTAAAGCCAATTTCAATGATGTTCTTCAAAATAAAACTATAGAATAAATTAAAGATTAGCATGACACTGATTAATATGCCTAAATCGAAATGAATGGTTTTAAATAATAGGAAAAAAACCACCATTGAAAGTAATAAATGTATCACTTCTTCCCAAATTAAGAAATCTAAAAGGGGTTTATCGACATGAGAGTCTATTTGAAGATAATTACCTAAAACGGTAGTTGCCATAAAAAATAGTAGAAAAAGCCAGAAACTACTGTGAATTTTGGGGGATAATCCTTCTTCGCCTTGAAATAATTGAGAAGCCATCACCACTGAGGAGAAAGCAATAAAAAAACTTAGGTCAAAAGTAGGAGAAAAAGGGATAACGGTTAGAAAAAAGTTAATCGCAAATAGGATGAATATTTTTGAAAAATCACAAGAATTCTTTTTTTGATAGTTTTCCATTTAGGAAGAAGAGCAATTGGCTACCTAGGTAATATTAGATTAATGTAATAATATTAGGTAGTTTAATAGTTAATTGTTGATCGAAGATCTTTGTTTATCAAATTTTTCGGGCTTTCTATGGTATCTTTCTTTTCGAGTATTGCCTTCAGAAAGATATTTCTTGGCTTCTTCTTCAGTTTGAAGAACCATTACCCGTAGGATTTCTTCAAGTAAACTAACTTCTTTATAAAATTTCTTCACTTTACTAGGGGAAGCATTAGTATGAAACACATAATAATGACCGAATTGGCTTTTATTGATCATATAAGCTAATTCTCTTACTTTAAGATCTTCAGAAGAAATCACCTTAATGTCTAATTCATCAAAAAGAGAAAGGATTTTTTCTTTTGATTGTTTAAATTCATCTTTTTGAGATGGGAATATAATCGCTATTTCGTATTCTTTTATAATATTATCTTTATTCATATTGAGTAAGTTCTTAAATTAAGTAATCAAAACTTAAAAATTTTAAAATAAATAAGTCTTTTATTAGGTTAATTATATCATTAATGATACTTTTTAGAAGAGTTTTTTAAAGAAATTAAAAAATAAGCTAAAATTACTAAAATAAAAGACTATTTTAACCAATTAGATTATTAAGAATGTTTCTAAAAGTATCTTTGATTCGATTTCACAGGATAAGTTCAAAAAACTGAATTTCTATAAACTTTAGTGAATCTTACTTGGTTACTGATTCCTATTTTTCCCTTGTTTTTTGAGCGAAAATTTAGTATTATATATAGATATAATTTGGGAAAAAATTTATACTAATCCTATTAATCTTTTCTCTTTTATTTTATGAAATTAAAGTTATTTAGCATATTACTTTTACTATCTATTTTCTTAGTAAGTTGTATCGGGGATATAGACAATATTAATGACATTGAAATTGGTAAGATTTTTAATTTCAGTGGGACGGCTGATAAGAACAATCTATTATTGAGTTGGGATGTTCAAGATGATAGAAATGAAATTTTAAGCTATGAAATCCGTATCTACTTTAGGGGTGAACTAAGCACTGGTGGCAATGCTAGTCTAAATGATAATACACAAACTCTTATTCAAAATCTTATTAAACTTCCATCTATAAAAAACCTTAGGATACCCTTAGAGCCCGGCATTTACGATGCGGATCTTATTGTAACTCTTAATAACGGTAAAAAACAAGATCCGATAAAACTTGATCAACCTATAACAATACTTTCTTATCGAACCCCACCTAGTGGAATTATTTTATCTAATAGCTATAATGTTGCTACCTCTTTGAATACCATTCAGGTTAAGATGGGTTGGGCTGTTTTAAATAGTGGGACTAAACAAACCCTTGAGTCTGCCAAGATTAAACAATTTGTTCTTTATTGGGAGGAGGGCACGGCTATCACCTCTTCAGCTTCTAGTCAAATCCTCCCAGCAGACATTAGGGAGGCAACTATTAACAACCTGAAGGAGAATGTTAATTATGTTTTTAAATTAGAAGTTAAAAATGAGATTGATTTGGTGTCTTCTAGTCCAGAAGTTTTAATCACTAGTAGTTCTTCATTAGAAACACCTCCTAGTGATATTGTTCTAAGTGAAGTAGAGACCTTAGCCACTTCCCCAGAGGACTCTAGTATCATGGTTGAGTGGTTAGTCAATAATCCAGGGACTATTTATAATAATCAAGTAGCGACAATTACCGATTATATCCTTTATTGGGAAGAGGGTAATACCATCACGACAACTGCCAATCATCAAAGATACAATGGCAGTACTTTATTTGCAGTTATTAATAACCTTAAACAAAATACTAGGTATGCTTTTAAATTAATAGCAAGTAACTCCATTGAGTTAAGAGGAGAAAGCGGTACCTTAGAAGTTGTTAGTGCTAAAACAGGATCAGAAGCAGCTAAAGGGATCACTTTAAGTGGAACAAGCATTCCAACTTCTCTAACTACAACCAGTATTAATATGGATTGGACGATTACAGATCCAGGCAAACTTTTTAATGGTCGAAGTGCAGAGGTTACTAATGTTGTTCTTTATTGGGAAGAAGGTAATGCAGTTACTGCCGGTGCTACTAGTAAGAGTTATCAAAATGTAAATAGTGCTACAGTGGGTAATTTGGAAGAGAATAAAACCTATAGTTTTAAAATTAGGGTTGATAACAGTGCAGGACTTAGTGCAGAAAGCTCTGTTGTTCAAGTGACTAGTGCTTCCTCATTAGAGAGCGCCCCAAGAGGGATAACCTTAAAAAGTAACAACTCCTATCCAATATCATTAGATGAAAGCAATATCGTATTAGATTGGCAGATAATAAACCCAGGGAGATTATTTAATAATCAGGTTGCCAAAGTGACCAACATAACCTTATATTGGCAGAAAGGAAATACTATTACTACCTCTGCTCAAAGTGCTGATTATACTGATTCTAGTACGGCTACGATTGATGGCCTAGAAGAAAATCAAATTTATAGTTTTAAATTAAAAGTAATAAATAATAGTGGACTTGCTACAGAGAGTTCAGTTATTCAAGTGACAAGTTCACCATCATTAGAAAGTGCCCCTGGAGGAATAACTTTAAAAAGTAATAGCACTTATCCAACATCACTGAACACCAGTAGTATCGTAGTCGATTGGGAAGTATTAAACTTTGGAACATTGTTTGATAATCAGGTCGCTGAAATCACCAATGCGATATTATATTGGGAGAAGGGGGTTGTAGCTAATCCAGTTGCTCAAAATGCTAATTATAAAGATGTTAGCACTGCCACGGTTAATGATTTAGAAGTAAATCAAGTTTATAGTTTTAAAATTAGAGTTTATAATAGTGCTGGACTTAATGCAGAAAGTTCAGTTATTCAAATAACAAGTGCAACATCATTAGAGAGCGCTCCTAGTGGAATAACTTTATCAAGCAATAATACTTACCCAACCTCGCTTAATGACAGTAGTATTGTATTAGATTGGCAGATATTAAACCCAGGAACATTGTTTGACAATCAGGTTGCTCAAGTGACCAATATTATCTTGTATTGGGAGAAAGGGGTTGCGGCTAATCCAGTTGCTCAGCAAGCTAATTATAGAGATGTTAGCACAGCTACGATTGATGGCCTAGAAGAAAATCAAGTTTATAGTTTTAAATTAAAAGTAATAAATAATAGTGGACTTGCAACAGAGAGTTCAGTTATTCAAGTGACAAGCTCACCATCATTAGAAAGTGCCCCCAGAGGAATAACCATAGAAAGTAATAATAGTTATCCAATCTCGCCAAATGAAAGTAGTATCGTAGTAGATTGGCAGATATTAAACCCTGGAACATTTTTTGACAATCAGGCCGCTCAAGTGACCAATATTATCTTGTATTGGGAGAAAGGGGTTACGGCTAATCCAGTTGCTCAGCAAGCTAGTTATAGAGATGTTAGTACAGCTACCATTGATGGTTTAGAAGAAAATCAACTTTATAGTTTTAAAATTAGAGTTGATAATAGTGCCGGGCTTAGTGCGGAAAGTGCGGTTATCCAAATAAATAGTGCTCCTTCCCAAAGGGCGGCGGCAAGTGGAATTAATTTACAACAAGTTTCCACCACTCAAATAAATCCGCAACAATCAAGTATTACCGTAAGTTGGACAGTAGACAATCCAGGAAAACTCTACAATAGTCAGCCAGCCAGTATTCGAGGGTATGTTTTATATTGGCAAGAAGGTAATGCGATTAATGGATTGGCTAGTCGCAAAAGTTATTCTCCAAGTCAATCATCTTCCACGATTGATGGTCTTAAGCAAGGTACACAATATACTTTTAAGTTAGTTGTTAGTAATAGTAGCCAATTAGCAGGAGAGAGTAGCTTGCTTAGTGTTACCAGTGCTGCTAATCAAGAAAGTCAACCTAATGGCATTGTTTTAAGTAGTAACTCCACCGTTCCTACCTCATTAACCACGACTAGTATAACTGTTGATTGGACAGTTGCGAATCCTGGTAGTCTTTTTAATGGTCAGGTGGCAAGTATTACTAACTACATACTTTCTTGGCAAGAAGGTTCAGTCATTGATAATGGTGCATCTATTCAAAATTATGCTGGGAATGTTAATAGTGCTACCATTGATGGTTTAAGCGAAAACAAAGTTTATAGTTTTAAAATTCAAGCCTTTAATAATGCTGGACTAAGTAATCAAAGTCCAGTAATCGAAGTAACCAGCACCTCTTCAATGGAAAGTAAACCTAGTGGAATTGTTTTAAGCAGTAATGCTACAATTCCTACTTCATTGACCACAGCTAGCATAACAGTTGATTGGGCAGTTGGAAATATGGGTAGTCTTTATAATGGTCAGGGGGCTAATATTACGAAATACGTCCTTTTCTGGGAAGAAGGTAATACGATTACCACTGCTGCACAGTCCCTAGAATATAGCCCTGATATTAATCAAGCAATTATTAATAATCTTAAAGATGATACGGCATACGTTTTCCAATTAATGGTGACGAATAGCAGTGATTTAGGATCTGTAAGTAGTACATTATCGATTCATTCAGCTCCTTCATTAGAGACTCCACCAGGGAAAGCAATAGTTACTTCCACCGATCAAATTGCTTCTACCAACAAGGCAAATGTCACTTTAAATTGGACAACACCTGATAGTGGTCTAGACTTTGATGGAATTACTCCAGCATCACTTAATCAATATCAAGTCTTTTGGCAAGAAGGTAATACAGTAACCTTGGCTAGTCCAAATAATAAAATGGTGGATCCTTCCGAAAATTCTTTGGAGATATTAGACCTTAAAGATGATACCAAGTATTCTTTTATAGTCGTTTCAGTCAATAGTATTCCTTTAAGCAATGCCAGTGATGTTCATACTATAACAACCGTTTCCTCATCAGAAGAAGCACCTAGTCAGGTTACAAATCTTTCTATCATAAAGACTAATTTAAATGTTGATAAAGTAAAAATAGATCTCACTTATTCTCCAGCTGATCCTGGTAAAGATTACTCCGGTAGTCCAGTTGCTCTTAGCCACTATATCGTCTATTGGAAAAAAGCTACTACCTTTATGGTTGGAGATACAGGTGTTCAAAAGATGGAGTTTAGCAATCAATACTTTGATAATAATTTTGTCGAAATAGAAAACTTAGATGCAGACTCTGATTATGCAATTAGGGTTGTCGCTGTTAATGAGGATGGTAATTCAAGTTTGCCTAGCGATCTTTTAGTTATCCATACTCCATTACCAGACTATAGAGAGGCACCATCTGCTCCTGTATTATTAAATCCATCTAATCATGTAGATCAAGTATTGGTTGATTTAGAATGGACGGCTCCCAATAATCTTGGCCTGATTAGAGATGGTAGTGTTGCCACCATTACCAATTACCGGCTTTATTGGCAAGAAGGCAGTACTGCTGATTTAAATTCTAGTTATACAAATCTAGGCACTTCTTTATTAGAGAGTCTCGGGGTTCAAAATTATAATTTAGACGGTAATCGAGAATATTCCTTTATAGTTACTGCCTTTAATGATGGGGGCTTAGAAAGTGTCCCTAGCAATCTTAAAACAGTCACAACTCCAAATTTAGCTGGGGCTCCAGGAATGGTTACCAATGTTCAAAAAATACCAGGGACCTTGAATGAGTTGAATTTGGAATGGTTTATTTCTGAAGCTGGTAAAAAAATTAATGGAACCGATGCAGGAATTATCTATCAAGTATTCTATAGTTTAAATATTGATGGGGTCAATTATGCTACCGGTAGCGACTTTATCGCAGATCCTGATGTTAGACTTGCTAACTTGAATACTCTCTCTACCAATACTTTTGTGGTGAACAATCTTACTCCAGGAACTAAATATGATGTGGTTATAAGAGCATTCAATGATGATAACCTGAATCTTTTTTCGACTAGTGATGTTTTTACAATAACTAGTGATGGAGTTGTTAAGATAAAAATATTAACAAATGGAGTTGATCCAGGAAGAGAGATATCTTTTAATTCTCGCGGTAATGATTTGACTTTAGAAGCAGAAATAGAAGTTAGCGATGTCGCC
>JAULBM010327189.1:0-11327 GCA_032357055.1 Geukensia granosissima | reverse complement strand
AAAAAACTTGACTCGTTCCATTTTACTCTCACTTTTAGAAATTTTCACTGTTACTCCTAGATATAAAAATAAAGACTTGCTCTCTTCCTCCTAAAAATTCGACAATGAAGGGAAAAATTAAACTGTTGTTTTCGCCTGAATTTTTGAGTTTGCGCTCCAATATTTTGTCATTTCAAGCAACAATTAAACAAAAAATCGCTAACGTGCCTTTTTTTATCACAAAAACTCCGAAGACCAAAAAAGTACATATTTGGATTTAAATTAAAAATACATCAATTTCAAGTGTTGTGCAAAAATACAATTAATCATAATATAAAAATGATATAAAAGTTAACAATATTAATTAGAGATAAGGCTCTTTGGGTCATCTTATCAGACAATTTGATATCCATTCGACTTATCAAATTCAGAGCATGACAATTTTGTATTTGGTAAACACAATGGTAATTATACAATCTTATACGTAAAACCTAATTTACCTGCTATAACTGACAGGACTATACAAAATTTGACTCCTAAACTTTGTTTGTCGTACAACAAAAACGACGCGAAACGATTTTTCGTGGAACAAAATTGTTATTTGTAGGTCCTGTCCACGCAAGAAACAGTAGAAAATTAGCCGGTGGTTCTTTAAAAAAGGCAAATACAGTTAATATTGGTAATGATGTAAAAATTGCCAGCATTTTTGTCTAATTCGTGCAGTCGAGATCTGACTAAACAGAACTTTCTGTTCAAATAAAGATTCAACTTATACACTGTATCCTACACGCAATCTGTTTCCAATCATTTCATTGTTTTTTTAAATTATTACTGACACATTTCTGCGAAAAAAAGAATCAATAATTAAATTAAATTGCAATAACTTGCAATAAAAATCTTCCTATTAAAAAAACTTGCATAATAAAGTCACGCGATACACAATTAAATGCATCCGTCGGTTGATAGGGTAAAGATAAACAAGCGTGTGCATTAAGTCCGAACTTGAATTTCAGTGCAAAATGTGCTAATATCATTTTGAAATGCCATACAATTGTTTTTTTTAAGGTTTGCACTATGCTGTTTTCTCACAAAACTGTTCCAGGGTTATGGTTGGACACTCTTACTGTGATCAAATACCATCACTTTTTATTTTAGGTGCCTTTACAGAGTGCTTTACAATGTGGATATTTTTGCGTTATTGAAGGCCGGAAAGAAATCTTATTTTGGAGTTAAACAAAACAATCCTCGATAAAGAAAATACCCGATCAAAGGACTACGATCACATTTTTATCTTTATATGTAAAAAGCGAAAAAAAAACAACTAACATGTTAATTAAATTAGGAGTTCTTAGAAAAATATGCATTTTATACCACAAATGACTCAAATTTTAAATATCCCTGCAAATTATTAAGTATTGCAAATATATAAGGCCGCGGCGGATGCCACCCGCTGTACTTGTAATAAATGTAGTTATTTTTTCACAATATAACAATTGCACAAGGGCAAAATCTAACTACATTAATGCAAACCTATAAAGGCAAGATATGGGATTGTAAATTGTAAGATAACAGATCTAAAAGTTTTCCAGGATATCTACCAAAGATGGAATCACCACATTTTTTAAAAATCGTAATAATGTTCAAGATTGCAATTGAAGTTTTATATTGAAACTTATCCCTTGCCATGTACTTTTCAAACAGACTACATGTGAAAGTATGCATTGGGTTGTTCCAGAAAATTTACTCAATTTGGAAACGTCATATTTGTTAATCTTAAGACGCCATGTAGTAACAATAATACGTGTTTGTCCAATTTTTTACAGTAGCTAGTTAATTTTCCGACTTCATTTGTATGTAGTGTCTACACTCTATGTCAAGCTTTTCTGGATTGCGAATTTCAGGCTTTATTAAATTATATGTGCGTTTATAAATCAAAAGAAAGAATTACCCCACAGTAAACAGTCCAGAACTTACAATGTGTAAAAGAGTTTTACTTACTATTATCTACCCCTGAAATTCTCTACGGGGATTTAACGTTGAGGGTTGGCCATCTTTTTTTTTGGCGGGAGCACTGAAGTTTGACCTAGATAACGTAACTTGAAAAATTACGAAGACATTTTTATATGCGGACCGCCGCCTGCAAAAACATATCAGAAGAATTAAATTTAAAATTCGATTCAGGTGCGCCATTATGCATTTTTCCATGTCACTTAATCCGAATTAAATTACTTTATTATTACGCTGTGTTGACAATGTGTACTCCCGGTCTCGTGCTTGCGCGTGCAAAGAGCCACTTCCGGTTAACAAATGGCTAATTTTATAATGTAAAATCCACGTAGAGAATAAAAAAATTGGCGCAGCTTAAAATACATTTTAATTGCATTACTGCAAGTTATTTGCACTTTTTTCAATACACAAAATAAACACTATTTTATTAGAATTCGGATGACAGTTTTACTTTCACAACTTTTTTACACGCTCCAACGAACTCTGACATAGAATATAGGTAATTTAATACAAGATTACAGGTCTTCAAATGTTGTGCTGAAGACTCCATATGCTTGCAATATATCTTCGAATTCTTTTGTGTAAGTTTGCTTGCTAACGTGTTAAAGAAAACAGATCTGCGACTTGATATTTACCAAATATGGAATGGCCATTAATTAAAGTACATAAAAACTTTCATTTCTAGGATAGTTTGTGAGAATCAAAAAATGAATATGGTTTTCAATAAAAACTACTATATTCAAAGTAAAACAACCAAAATCCTAAATGACCTAGGGGTCATGGTCATATTAGTTTTCCTTAAAAGAATGTGGATTATAAGCATGCTACTTCATGACAAGTTTCAATTGGATCCGTAGTAATGTTTCTGACGAAAAAGTTAAGAATGTGGTTTTTCTCACGAATGGTCTTAAGTCCAAAGATTATTTGTATCTAAAACATAAAGGTTGTATAAATGAATTTCGAAAAAGTTTCATTAAGGTATTTAATTTGGTCTTTAATAAAAGAGAAAACACTTTGATTTAAGTGTCAGCAAAAAGCAGTTTTCCAGTCTAAAACTGTTCCTCTTTAGAACTGTTAATCTCGAAGTCATCTTAAGGTCGATTTGTCACATGTATTTTGTACAATTTAGTATCATGTAGATAGCTAGCATAGGTTTTGATAAAACAAAAACTTGTATGTATATTTTAAAGTAACGCAGATTTTCTTAAAACTGATTATTCTGACTTCCCTTCAGGTAAAAGTTACTGATATATTATGCTACATATTATTCTAACGTCCTAATACACCATTCTCCAAGTTGATGAATCTTCATGTAGAGTAATGCTGACGCCAAGGGGCGATTCCAATATTCCACTCTTACCGACTTTAAAACATAACCCCTATATTATGCTTACCTTAAGATTCGAAGACACCAAATGGATCAAATTTCCAAAATCAAACTAATTGAAATATTTCTAGGAACAAAACTTTGGAAACAGTTATTCAGAAATATAATAAACCTTAATAAGGACGGACAGACGTTGCAAACGGATCCCGTAATCTCCTTCACTTTTGTTCAAATTAATAATTATCTAACTGTATAACTTTGTTTAAAAGTTTTCATTCCACATTAAAAGGACCTACTACATAGTTAAATACAAGTACCTTTTGCTATTAGTTTTCCACTACCTGTGTAGGTTATATTATCATCATCGTTTGCAGTAAAGAAGTAAGGCCCCTCATCAGTGCAGGTCATGTCAGAAATTTCCATTATAACTGTACTAACAGTTGCCGACGTATATGTAATTTGTATATTGTCAGATGTAGACGAAACAGTCCCATAGCTGTTGACAGAAGCTAGATGGACATTAGTGGCGTTAACTGTTCTGGATATGCTGATACTGGTTAGACCAGATAATAATCTGAATGAACATGAGATACTTGCTGGACCAGAACCAATAAAGGCTGACGTTTGTGTGCAATTCATATCTGAAAAATGATATATTTACACTTTCAAGAAATACTCTGAATAAATAAAAATTTGGTTTAAACATATTTTATTCAAATACTAAAACATATTAATAAACACATACAATAGTATACAATAAGGAATCATAAACAAGCTATTTAAAGCTTATACTAATCCGTCTCCTTTAATAATTAAAATTTCATTTACCTTTTTTCAATGCGATTGATACTTTGCAGCGAATCGGGCAGATGTTTCTTCCCGATTAAACAAAACCACGATTTAGAAATCACGACTCTTAACTTATAAGAAGAGTACGGGTTCCATGACGAGTGGAACGCGAAAGTCTTAAAAGAACAAAGTATCCTTTTTGGCCCACAAAAGTAAAATCGAACGATGGTTTTGCAATATGGCCTATATCGTAATGTGAAATAATGAAAATTCACATTTTACAGGTTTTATGAATAATTTGCCTTCTCTCACCTAGGTGCCAAGATCAAGATGACACTGAAACAGGTTAATTTAATTTTGGTTCCAATAGAGCAAGTTGTTTCAGACAGAAATATTTTTATATTATCCGATTGACACCATAAATAAACTAAATTTGAGTAAGTCGACCATCTTTGATTGAAGATGGGCCTATCGGATATGATTCTGAAAGTGACCTGCCTATAGTTTACATGAGTTTCCCATGTTAAAATTTATTCGGCTGAGGCGACTGACTTGGTTATCAAGTGAGGGTCATTGAATATTATTCGTTGCGGCCATCTCACTAGGCCGATAGTGTCATCGGATGAAATTCTAAAAGGGACTCATCTGATACTTTTTCCACCAAAGGTTAGTTCTACTAGAGCAAGTAGTTAAAGACTAAAACATTTTTAATGAATTTCCTAAAGGGTCATTTGTAAAAGTAAGTTCGGCTGTGGGTCATCTTGCTTGGATTTCGAGGTCCTCAGATACAACATTGATAAAGGATCACCGAAGGACCCTTCCCCTAATGTTTTAGATCACTTGACACAGCAGTTTTTGAGAAGGTTTTTTAGAATCCATCCCCTTTTATCTATTTTAGTAACGAAAACCATGTTGGTTTGCCGATTGCAAGCACGGATACATTTTGAAAGGGGATCATCCAAGGACCATTCCTTCAAATTTTAGTTACATTTCCCACTGGTTTCAGTGGTGATGAAAAAATAAAAGGAATCCGAACTTCGGATCTTTTGTGTTTTTATCTGTTCAGTACTTGACTTTATTTCTTGGGCAACAGATTTTAAATCTCTTTTGTTAGTATTCCCTTTATTTCTTTCTTCAAATGTACACCTTTACCGAATAAAGAGTATTGTACTAGTCTGAAGATACTTTTTTCATCATTATAAACAATAGGTTCAGATCTATTACATACTATAATTTCCTGGCTGCTCTATAGCTGCACTTTTGATTAATGCATCCACTGCTGATCCGTTAAACTAAGTTTTTTGTTGTTTTTCAATCTATCTAATATATGGTCACCTGTGTACTCGATTATGAGCTGACTGTGCATTTAAATTAACTTAAATGAATTTGTTACATTTGTAGATAATAAGGTAAAAATTGATTAAGTAAACACAAGGTTTGATTCACTGAACAAAAATTTAAACTTACTTATTACGGTTATTGATGATTGATCTGTAGATACAATTGCCGGATTCGTCGTTGTTGTAGCTGGATCTGGTGCTATATATTTAAGAATACAAAAAAAATACTGCAAAGCGAAAACTAATCACATATGTCTTATAAACCAAATGTCCAAAAGTTAAAGTCTTACGCACTTTTTTTAGTTTTTCTTCTATATTCAAGTTAAATACAAAACTTATCATGACATTTAATAAATGTAACGCAATAAAACGACACAGTATGTTTTATTTTATAGTATTTTTTTAATAGTTTTCTTTATAACACAATTTTGACCTATGTTTATATGATAAATATCTTTCTTTAATCATTTTAAAAAAAACTAAACTAGAGAATTAATGTTTTAAATGCCGAAAGTCCCGAATTTCTAGTAATAGTATCAACGTGTGAAATTTTTGCAATATACACGCAAATTGTTCAACTAAATACAAAGTTTTGGATATATTCATTCTCGATAGTTTGGCTTTCGGGGTAGGTCAGGGTTGGAGGGAGGTAAGCTTAGTTTTGTGGCTAAGTCAGATTATTATTACTTTATTGTGCAGTCTGTACATAAAATTTTAAAATTTTGTCAGCATAAATTTTCTTAAATAGAAAATACCGGTTAGAATCATTCATGGTCCGACTTTGTTTTAAAAAAAATCACAGTCCCTCCACAACCACACAGATAATCACACAGATAATGATTTAAGCCTTGAAAACACTTCAATTTGAAAAGAAACATGTTACTGGATATTTTTTTCCAAAAATTGAAATAGCAAAGCAATGAACATTAAAAAATGTTAATCTCATATTACGGAAATGAATTACAAATTTTTCATCTGACACTTAAATGATTTATTAATTAAATATGAGTCAGAATTCTTCGCTTTTTAAAATCAAATACTTATCAGGACGTCATAAACCATATATTATTATTATTCATTGCAAAATAATATTGATGTGTGACTTCTTTAAACTTACTATCATATTGTATTGTCTGAAATATTACTTTTATCTTTCATCTCTAGAAACGACCTCCTCGATGGTGTAATGGTAAGCGTGCTCTCCTTGAGTGCGGAAGGTCGTGGGATCAATCCCCAGTTGGGTCAAACCAAAGACATTGAAACTGGTATTTGCTGCTTCTCTGCTAAGCACGCACCATTATGGAGTAAGAGCAAAGACTGGTCAGACCAGGGTTAGAAAAATGTGTCTGGGTAAAATGGCATGTATTTCGCGGACTGTTGCTCTCGTTAGCTAGCACGTTAAAATCCGGCTCAGCATTTCGGTCTAGTACAAAGCAGGGTTCATCATCACATACAAAATTACAAAGGTTAAACAATATGAAAATTTATGTATACTATATGTACATTTCAAGGAGTAATCTCTCATCAGTGACATAAGACACGAAAAATCATTTATTAATTTGGTCTTTCTCGTTCTGAATATGCATGAAATACTTGCCACTGGGAGTTCAGCAGCATTCAATCAATCAATCAATTCTAGAAACACTCTTCATAAAGCTATTAATATGTACCTTGTAAACATAAAGCAGAATATTACGTTTACGATACTGCGTTTTAATGAACAATTAATCAATATTTGAGTAAATGTTTGAAACACAAATTGAAACTTTAGATTTCTTACTTGTTTGAGAACACTGGACTCGATCACAATGATCACAGTATGACGCATCCATCCCAAAACAGAGACCAGCTTCGCAGGATCCGCCATACGGAATGTTTCTTTCACACTGTACATATTTTTTACAGTCTGTTGGGTGCTGTTTATAAGTCCGTCCAGTGCTGTTTGGGCAAAAGTCATCTGTAAAAATATCGAATGGACACTTCATTTGACTATAATAATTTAGCCATCTTAACTGTATAGATTTTTAGGAACAAGTGGAAAACGACTAAAAACCTATAAAAATCCTAATATTTGTTTGGGAATAGATATGAGCACGGGATGAAAATACTATTCCAAGAAAGCGCATAAAATCGAAAAACGAGATAACTTTTCTTTCAGTTAGATAAAATAATTTTTCAATTACCCTGTGAATTTAAAAAAATATTCCAACTCTTAGATATACCTACAAGGAATCAATGATGTTGTTTCGTTGTTTGAATAACTAATCTCTTCTTGAAATAACTGGTTTTGAATCCTGCATCGAATTGTTGCTTCATTCATCTCAGCGGTAAAAACAATTCCAAACTGAATTTTTCTGAATACTGTACAGTTTTCCACAGTGTCGGATTCAATTTTATCCACATCCAATATTTTGAATGTATCCTCCCCTTTACGAAGAATTTCAACCAAAATTTCACCAGCAGGATAACCTATGTCTGCCTCACAACTGTGTCGATTATATGTTCTAAAAGACCCAAGATCCTGTATTTGATCAGCATGAAGAACAAGTTTAGCGTCACTACCGGGTCTTTCTGAAATATAAATAGAATTTGAAAAACGATACGCAAGAATTTCTTTTGTAATGATTTTCCTTTATTTTCAAAATTCCTGTTAACCTACTCTAATTTGAAAAGAATCTCTTGTTAAAATAAAGCCTACTCTGATTCAAATACTCCTCCAAGGTAAATAATATTTATTTACCGGTAAAATATAACCATTAACAGGTAATTATTCTGCATTTCCACTTACTGCCGCTATAATTAGTATTTCCTTGCATTTTAACGGAGGCTACCCAAGGGAAATTAATAAACGCCAACATATGCACTCTATATTTCACCTTACAATATGATATTCCAATATCAGAAATAATTATAAAAGATTAAATGGAATGTTTCATATATCGTTCCATAGAGAAACACCTTCATCGCTGAAAAATATTTACCTTTATTTGTATTTCAATAATTCAAAGTTTGATTAGCTTACTTAGCCGTCTAATTTTAAAAAATAAAAACCTAGCTTCATCCTATAGCAATTTCTAACAGGCAGACATTCATAATTTGATAAATAACAATTCAATGGCATTTTGGTATCGAGATCATTTTAACATATGCATTAAATGACTTATGTAAATGCTTGCAAAAAATAGAATTCTTTCCTTATGGAAACCGGTCGAGAGTTCCTTAACAGGTGTTTAGTGTATTTTTATATGGTAAAGTGGATTTCTCTATTGTATTCATACCGTGTATGTGTATCCGCGTGTTCTGCAATATAAAAACAAAAGATGTGGCATGACCAAATGACAGTCGATTGTTAACTTCTACAGGTGCAATTACGGCCTTCAATAATGAACCAGAGTCAAAAGTTGTAAAAGGCTCCGAAGTACAAAATTTGAAACTACTCGTAAAATACGAAAATCGACTTAATCTATTGAAAAATGCTGGACAAATACCAATTAAAGATTAATGAAATAACGACATCCACTTTAGCACAAATTCCTGGCTAGGGACTAGCACATAAGTATGTGACCGGGCTAAATCGGTTGGTAAGCGCTCAATCATCCCCTTAACAGTTCACATCCCCTTCAAGTTTAGTTTCAAATTCATATTTCAATAACCGTATAACAAAGATCAACGGAGGACTATTTAGAACAAATTCTTCTTTCCGAGGAGAAATATAGCAGCTAAATACCACCTGATATACACGTTTTATGAGTGTCATTTTTCGATTACCTGTCGACTGAAATGACGACATCTTATATTGATTTATATTGTAGAGAAAAATTGCGCTTACAAATTAACAAATCATTAATCATTACTTTTCTAATTTTATCGACCTAATCTTTCCCCTGTGGCACTGGCAACATAAACCTTCGCCGATAACGGACACACTTATTTAATATTTTTATTGTAGCTGATCTTTTAACTGAATGCACGTTTTATAAATATGAACCTGATTTTTAATGTTTTACTACATGATTTAAATGTTTGTGCTAGACAGTGTTTGAAATAGGAATTTGTTATTTTAACACAGCAATCAAATGAATTAACTATCAAAACATACTTCTTAAAGATAAAGCTGTTTCTTGTGCAATAATGTCTCCAAAAGATTCCATTGATATTTCATACACTCCTTCATATGCACATGTTACATTGGTAAATGTTAGTACAAGATGGTTGTTTTTTAGTGAAATGCTGATATTATAATCACGGCTTTTCATAGTTACAATGCCGTCAGCGGTAACCATGGCTATGTCAGTGGCCTCGTCCAACTTAGTAATATTTATGGAACTGAAATCTGCTGTTTCATTTATAATACACACTATGGAAACAGGTCCAGTATTTAATACTGCAGATATAGAATTGTTGCAGGAAATTTCTGCAAAGACACAAAACATTTTGTTGTTTAATATAAATTTGAATCTTTTTAAAGCAAAACATGTGGCCTTCAGAGCCTGTATCGCTCATTTTGCACAAGTATACCAAGTTAAGTGTAATTAGATAAGAGAGGAATGTACATTTATAGGGCATGATACGTTGCTAGTGTTGTGCTTCCGCTCATTTCTCTTGTTAATAATTTTCTATTTACTGTACTTTTTCGATGTAATAACCAACAACAATGTTCAACTACGACATTTCAGCTATAGCTGGTATGTTGTCTGGTAAAGTCTTATTGATAAAATGCATTAAGGACAACAGAAATAACCCTCCTAAGTGCTTCCTAATATTTTTCCAAATTCTATTGTAATTTCAAACTAACAGATCTTCAAGGAAATTTACCATTGGGTCCTGAGTTATACAAAATGGTGGCCATCCTGATTGTTCGATCCGAAAACGATTAGCAGGTTTGGCATATTATTTAAGAGAAAGATACAATCCACATCTTTCGTGTGTTCATAGCGCCCCACCGTATCCACCCCTACCAGACACACTACGAACAAAAGACGACAAGCTGTCAATTGCTTTAAATTTCCAGTTACATTCAAAAACCAAATGAATTAAAGATTTCAAGACTTAATGTACGCCTTCAAGCAAAAAATAAAGATACCATTAAGTGGATTCTATAAATTACAGTGTTCCAAAACATCTACTGATCAATCCTGAAACAATCTATTCAATTAACTCAGTCATTGCTCATAAAAGATTTTCAAAATTTTTAGCTATCAGATCATTCGGGAAAATAAATTTGGTCAGATGACAGCTACGAAACGTTCCAATCATGTTCAGGACAGTTGGCAATCAAATAACAGATGAAAACTACTTTAAGTTAGTTTCGCATCAGGTCCAATTTTAAACTATGACGAGCCGTAGTAGCCATTTTGCAATACAATTGACAACAGGAGAAGGACCTTCCAAAGACCATTTCTACTGCACGGCAATGAAATTAATTAAAAGATGGCTACAAGAAGATTTACAATGATTTAGCCAATCAAAACACATTATTGGGTCTTTGGGCCATATTTCAAATTTAATCGGTATTTGTAAGCCTTGTAGAAAACCATGTTGACAGCATTTTTGTCTGGTTCTGTTGCACTATGCAAGTAATAATAGGTTAAAAGTTTTTTTTTCGGAGATTTGCCAACAGAATCCAATGCTAAACTATGGCTGGTCGTAATAGCCATTTGTACACAATTCACTTCTTTAGTTAAAGACCATCAATTGTTCTTTCCTACAACTTTACAATTGCATTGGTCAAGTAGTTTCTGAAAAAATCTCAGATCAATCATCAATCTTGATTTCAAATCTCAGCCAGTAAGAACATGTTATTTCTTCTGGCAACCATAGCTTAATTTATCGTAAACAAATAGAAAAAAATCATTTAAAGATTTTTTTTCAAGTTCAGGTGCAAT
>JAULBM010327178.1:0-10298 GCA_032357055.1 Geukensia granosissima | reverse complement strand
ATTCTAATGCAGTCTGGTTTGTTAATGATATAAACAGAAATGTAGAGGTAATTCTAATGCAGTCTGGTTTGTTAATGGTATATAAACAGAAATGTAGAGGTAATTCTAATGCAGTCTGGTTTGTTCATGATATAAACAGACATGTAGAGGTAATTCTAATGCAGTCTGGTTTGTTAATGATATAAACAGAAATGTAGAGGTAATTCTAATGCAGTCTGGTTTGTTAATGATATAAACAGAATTGTAGAGGTCATTCTAATGCAGTCTGGTTTGTTACATTAATTTTGATAGGATTTCAAAATTTGTAAATATTTTTCTGGCGCAGATACCTGTTTCTAATGTTATTGTTAACCCTTCCAGACCAGGAGACATGAACTCACATAAGTTTTGGTAGGGTTCCTGTTACTTAAGCTTTAGTTTTTAGTGAAGTGTTGTATGTCTTATGTTTGTCTTTCGTTTCTTTTTTGTTTGCCACGGTCTTGACTGTTTAATGATTTCTGTCTGCCTCTTTGGTATTTTTGAATTATTTTTGAAATCTTCACATGAACCTACTCCTACATAGTCCACACTTCCAATATTTTAACAGATCGATGTCACTAAATATTCCTAAAGTCTCTGGCGTCACCTTGTGCTTTCTAGTTGAATAGTATGCTTTACTGTGTGACAACATTTAACAAGTCATTGTTATTTCATATGATGAGGATATATTTGTATAAATAAAATATATTTAAGAATCATTAAGAAACAAGTTTATATATGTTTAATGGAAATTCTGCTCATCTATTTATCATGGAATTAACACTACTATACCTTTTAATTCCAGAGTTTCTAAATGGCAAAGTGAAATCATATGAATAAATCAATGTAAATAATAATTAAATCAAAAGTAACTTTTTTATAAGAGTAAAGAAAATGGAATAAATGTCAGAAAGGCAGGATCCTCTTCCTCCTTTAGATTGTTATACAAATATTTCATAAGTTAAACTGTGCACAAAGCACTATTCTGAAATTACCTTCATCAGATATGCTAAGGGCCAAAACATTAAAAAGTCAAATCATAATTGCTTTTTTATAAAAATTTCAAATTTCCAAATCATGCTGTTGTAAACAAAATGGGATCATAACTCCTCAATTAAGAACTAGCTTCATATTCATCCCTTACCTGAAGTCATAAATTAAATTATATATAGAAAATCAAAGTTGATGACCCATGACCATAGAGCATCAAATTCTGACATGATTGTAGATTACATCCAAAGCTATCCATGTATAAGCCCCAAAAAAGGACACCCATAGGAAATACACAAATTTAGAGGTGTATTTTGAAAGTGTTTGTATTGGCAGTGAAGGAGGATAGCTTTTAAAAAGCCTGCAATGGTTGCAGTTTATGTAAATAGCAGAGCCTTACAGATGTCCTGACACTGGAATTTAAACTGTTAACACTTGGGTCATATATGAAGGGCCAACCCTACCACCCCTGGGTGATCAAATCCTTGCATCAGGGTGTAGCTTAACCATTTCTCGTTGCATATACACAAGCATATGACGTGTACAGTCTTTGGGTATTAAGCTGAAAATGAAGCCCACCCCTACAGAAATTTGTCCCATTATTTCTACCTTAAAATTTTCAAGTCCAAGTTTTAGTGAAATTGTGAGCTTTAAGTGTACAAGTGAATCAATTCCATAATTAGATTACAAGAAATTCTTCTTTCAAATTAGTAAAATTAAACAGACCTTTGAATGCTTGGTGTGTGCTGTTGGTGGCGTTTAAAAACTGAAACAATGGTTAAAAAACAAGGACACTTATTAGAATTGATCAAATCCAGAATTTTATCACATCCTGTTGGAAATATTTTCTGTTTCGGCAGTTTATAATAGCTCCAATTGAAGAATTCTAGTTTCCTTCTACTATATTAAATGTGCCCTGATATATTAAATTTCTGTTTTTCTCTAAGATTTTTCTATTATTTGAACTTGTAAAGCTTTGTAATAGTGGGATTTTGGGTGCTTAAGAATTTGGATTAAAATTAAGGTAAATAGAAATTTTCTAATTCTCAATGTAAATTACTGATAAAAAATAATGCCGGCATATTTTTCAAGTAATCAGATATTATATCAAATTGACAAATACTACACAAATCCACCAAACTGATAAACATGACAGTTTATTATAAGTCGCATCACCAATCCATGAAACTGTTAACATGACAGTTTTGTTAGTCACACTGTCCAAGGCATGAAGGAATGCCAGTAGCCTGATATCAAAGAAGCTGTGTGTATACACATTTTATTCATGTGAATGCAAGTTGCAACCTAGATGTTATATATCTAGGATAAAGTGACCTAGATGCCGCATATGCTATTTTTATGTTGAATTTTTCATGGCCTTGACAGAACCCAGTGTAAAGTCTCACACATGTCTGAAAAAAAGGATCTTGGCAAATCATCATCTCAGATTCATAGATCATGGCAAATTATCATCCCTGATTGGTATTTCCCATCTCATGAGAGTATGATGTATTTGTTTCTCAAAGACCATTGTTCATGTCATATCTTCTGAAGCTTTAATTGACACCCCTGCAAAGTCTGGTAACAGTGCTGCCACTTTCTCTCTCATTTCAGCTCTTCTTTTCTCTCGCTCCTTCTCCCTTTTTTCTTCCTCTGGGAAAGTCCTGATAGCATCAAAGGATTTCTTCTTCAGTTTCCTTGAAAAAAAAAAAATTATACATGTATCAGTTATCAAATAATATTTTGCCAAATAAAAGGATTCAAAAGATATCTGCTATTTTAGAAACATAAAATTTTCATAAGAAAAGAGTTTTTGCGAATATCTGAAGCTATTTCTATGTTGAATCAAGCTGATCCATAACTTGTCTTAATTCCAAAATGTGTACAGTTGTAATATCGTACGAAAATTTTTTATAAACATTTGTTGAATAAGACTGAATCTTTGAATTCGTAAAAGATGTCCTATGTCCTCAAACTGTGAGGTCAAATACAAGAAAAGGAAGACTGATCCTCAATCAAAGATTCAATTGTGGTCAAACTTTTAATTGTATTGTTTAAAAATATTTCTTGCACTTTTATAATCTAAAATGAAAGTTGACATGAATAAAAAATTGATTGCTTATTTATGAAACAAACTATATGACATGATAATAATTATCAAATTTGCATTTAAAATTTTGGACACAAGAAGTTATCAAAAATAGCACCTTGTATGTTTTAAATGTTTTAAATCTGAACAAGACAAATTGTGAGCAAAACTCCCAAAGATTCAGCACTTCCCAGTCCCAGTTTTTCAGAGTGAATTACCTGACCTTAGAATTATCTCATATGAATATCCTTCTTATATGCATATATACACACTGTGTCTTATGTTTATTTAAAGTTTATTGGAATCCATTGAATGTTTAGATGGTGTAGTTGGTGAATACAAGGTATGTGGACAGACAGACAGACAGGGTGATTTGTAAATACTTCAAACTTTGTTTGCAGGAGTATAAAAATTAAACTGTTTATATAACATGTATTTACAAAATTAACATTCTATAAATTCAATAATCACAAATTATCGTTCAAGTATTCTTTGCAGCTCTATGTACAATTTCACATAAAATGCATCATGAAAAACTTGACCTAAAACATTATAAGAAAACATACCAAATATAATATTCTCTTGCTTTCTGGTCTTTGTTTATAGCATCAAGTGCTTCCTGACATGCCCAATCGCTCCAAGCAGAAAATATTTTTATTTTCATATTCCTTTCGTAATATCTTCTTGCTCGACCTTCCATTATTGCTGTATGATGCTTGAACTATGCAGAAAAAAGAAAGAAATTTTAAGTGGCAATGAACAATGTCAAAAACAATGAAAAACATGTATTACAAAGTTACTCCAACAGTAATATTTGTCCTTCACATTTCAAATACTAAACATTAATCAAACCCTCAGTCAATTTTTCATTTGATGTATGTTATCTCCAGTCTAATGTATTATATAAAACTTTCACCTTACCAGTACATTATTTGGAGATGATTTTTGGTTTGCAACTGGCTGGATTGATTGATTAAATGTTGCTTAACATCCAGTGGCAAATATTTCATGCATATTCAAGATGACAGCATATTATGAATGATGCTGAATGAATCCTGCTTTGTACTAGACTGACACACTGAGCCTGAATTTTAACGTGATAGCTCATGAAAGCAACAGTCGGCAGGAAGACATGCCACTTTACCCAGAAAACATTATTCTGAGGCTGAGTCGTTGCTCTTACTCTCCATACTCCAGTTGAGCATGCTAATCATTACACCACCACAGCTGTTCAACTGGCTGGATGGCTGGTTAAAATTTGTTTATCAAACAAACTCAATTTGCCCTGAAACATTCATTTGAAGGATGACACCACATTTGTATCAATGACAAAGTTGATTCAATGGATCTAGTGACCGCTTAGCTTATGTTCTTATAGTGGCACCAACAAACATATTATTTAATTATTTTGGTTGATACTGGTTCATTATTTTACTGAATTTAGATTTAGAACTCATGGGTGGATCCAGATTTTTGGAAAGGTTAAAGGAAGGGGCAGTGACCAATACATGCAGTCTATTTGAAAAACTAATACTCTGTAGAAGACTTTCACAAATTCACATATTGGCTGAGTCCACTTTATATGCATATAGCATATCAAAATTCACTTTCTATGGTTTGGTTCTTATGCTACTGATGAGAAGTCCTTGAAACTTGCATATGCCCAGAAAAGATGTGGATTTTATCTTTCTGGCATATATTCCATATTCTTTCTTTAAAAAATTCACCATACTTATGCAACATTGGTAAACTTGTACTTTCTACCTCTGTTATTTTTAAAACAATCAGTTTTATTTGAATATCAGTCAGTATATGGATTAACTGACTACAGAATAAGTATTGACCTCGAGCTGCTGCCTCTGCTAGTATTAATTTCTTTGGTCAATAAATACATGTACAAACCTCATCTAAGCCTTTAATTGTACAGTATTACAAGTAGATCATGTATTGAATATCAACAATATTACTTAATAATTGCTTAACAGAATTTGAGTCATGTGGGGTTCTAGATATTAAACTTGTACTGGATGGTCATGATATGTTACTTAGTGAGATCCAGTTGAAGTTAATACATTAACAGGTTCAAGATTAAAGGAGTCAAAAGTAACACATCCTCACAAGAGAATCGCCCTAAAATCAATTGCTAGTAGTGATTTTATTGAAAATTTTAAAGCCTCCCATCATACATTAATGATGCTCCTGTTGGTTGGGTGTAAATAAAGTACAGCTCCCAATGAATTCTTTAATTTTTCCTTATTATTATGTTTCGAAACACCATGCAAAGTATTTTAAATGTAGTAAAAACCATACCCTTAGCCAGGGGGGTTCGAGGGGACTGTTAAGCACTGTTAAACTCAGACTGAAGTCTGACTATTAAAGTCTAAAAACAAGGACTTTCTGAAATGCAAAAACAGTGCCAGGTTATGGTCACATTGAAAGATTTTGAACCATATACCCCAGACCTTGGCCGTGAAGTTGATTTGTGAGTCGACGTAACACCCGCCCCCTTGAAAATTTCTGGCTACGGGCATGAAACTTTTAGAAGAGAGCCATAAAAGCCATGTTTATATTTTAACCCATAATAACTGAAAACATTTTTGTTACTGCTATCTGTTAAACCTTTGTTGTAATGTGTTGAAAAAGTTATAAATGTACCGTAATTAATCCAATTTTTCGACACTGAAAAACACCTATTTTTCTTGGATTTTGCAAAAGTGTCAAAAAATTAGAATTTTGATAAAGTTTGCAGACCAAATGACTACAATCGATAAGTATTTCGTATGCAAGCTTTAAGTTCAAGTTAATAAGCTGAGTTTGTAAGTCTGTGGTTAGTTTATCTGCTTCTATATTGTGAAAGAAAACAGTTTTCATACTTTGATTCAATGTTTTTAAATGAAATCATTTTGTTTTCACTCATTTTTGTTACCCAAAGTTAGCGGTTGATGTGAAATAAAATTGTTCAGAATAAGATTGATTGAAATTCATTATTTGCTTGTGGTCATTGTTACAGCAAAGTGGATGGAAATTTTATTTAATAAAATTTTGCAATCGATGTAAATTGGTTTGAAATAAATTACATTTAACAAGGTTTAAAAGGTAACCATGTTCGTTTTCTTGACATTGCAATATGGCACGATATTCGGTAAACACATTTTTTCTTTAGAAAAAATATCATTATTTACTTCTGGATTTCATTTTTTTACTAATAATGGTAAGCCATTTTACTTTTGTTTATTTTACTCTTAATTTCATCACTAAAAGGGTCTTTGCAAGAACATAATTATCAGTCTGGAATTCAGCTGACCGTGATCACAGGTGTCATTTATTTTTACCTGTGGTACTTCTAAGGACTAATTATCAGATTAAGGGGATAATTAAGCCATAAAACAGTGATAATTAACATGTCAGTCCCAAGCTCAGTTTTTGCAACTTCATTTTTGTGGCCCCAAAAACATCGATCTTGAAAATATTTTCGCAATTTTACTCGAGTGGCGAAAAATAAGAATTTTTTTAAAATTAAAAATTGCTCTGAAATTTGAAAAGTGTCGAAAAATTAGAGCGTAGAAAAATTAGAGAGATTATGGTAATGAAAATACTTACATTTCTCCAGTTGTTAAATGATCTCTTTACTATTAAGTATTTATACATATTGTCTGCCAACTTTTCCTTCTGTGCTTTGATATACTGTACATAGTCAAACCATGCCTTAAAAACTTGTCTGTACAAATACCAAAAAAAAAAACAGTTATTTTCAAAAACTGAAAACTTAATTTCTCAGTGATTACTCTCTATCATAATAATGTGTATATATTGAATAAGAATGGCAAAAACCATTTCATTCAATTATCTTTTCTTTTATTTGGAAAAGATGTGGCATAATGTAAAATATAAGATTTAAAGTGGTTTTTTCTGAAACCTTTTCTGACCCTACACTCTGAAAAGTTCACAAAATTTACACAAATAAATTTAATAAATAGTAAACACAATAGATATTCCATGACAACAAAAACTGAATATATTCAGACCCAATCAAACAGGTTGTCACAGAAGGCCAATCTGTAAAAGTTATTGAACAAAAGTTATTGAAAAGAAACCTTTTTGTCTACAGATGACACATCGTTGAGCAGAGGCACACAATATAATATATATATTATTTATAATAATGGCCATCTTTAAAGGCCTTAAAAAACTCAACACAACTTTCAAAGGGACCACTGAAGGACCATTTCATCTATAAGTTATGTTTATATTGGTTAAACAATTAGTGATCCCTATATGTCAATAGCAGACAACACAAAACTTAACAAACCTTTTTAAAACTGATTTATGGTGAGCAATAGCCATGAATTCATTTTTCTTTGCCATGTCAGCCAATCTCTTAAAAGGAAGAAGTCCATGGTATTTCATGATAGATCTGACATAATGGGCATCTGCCTTGGTATTTAACTGTTGTAGTTTCTCTTCTCTCTGCTGTTTCTCAAGTTCTCTCTGTAAAATATCATACAATGGAAAAGACATTTTTAAAAAAATCTTCAAGTCCCTCTCCTGCTCTTTCTGTTCTCAATATAAGTTGCAACTCCAATATGAAAAACAAAATCGACAATGAGAAGCAAGTTTCATTAAAATTCACAAAGACTTAACACAGATATTAAAAAAGTAAAATAAACTGAAGGGCCAGACAAAAGAGATTGATTGACTAAATGTTGCTTAACATCCGACAACATATTTTTCATGAATATTTAGGGCAAGAGCATATTAATGAGTGATGATGAATGAATCCTGTTTTGTACAAGACCGACATAATCTGCCGGATATTAAACATGCTAGCTCACAAAAAGCAACAGTAGCAGGAAGACATGCCACTTCACCAAGACACATAATTCTGACTCTGGGCCAACTGATGTTTGATCTTACTTCCAAATGTTTCATGCTTATGAAAGAAGCAGCAATTTCTGATATCTCTGGTTTGACTAGCCAGCAGATTGAATCCAGACAAAAGAGGACAAGTTGACAGACACATTTAGAGAACATAAAGAAGATGTAACCTGACACACAGTGCACATATAAAACCAACAAGAGCAAAGATGGATCTGAACCTGCATTGCTCTCTGTTTCAATAAAAATCTAGGTGACCAGGACTTCCAGCATGGAAGTATTGCAATGATTTTGGGAAAATTAGAGAAAAATTGGATAACACGCATTTGAGTTAGTGAACGACATATCAGAAAAAAGTTTCAGGCAAACAAAGTCACACAACTCTGTAACGACAAATCCAAAATAAAAAAAAAGAAAGGGAACCAGGCATCATCAGTCCTAACAACATATCAAATTTTGAGAAATAGCGAATAAAGCATTTATTAAATTTAGTGAATGATGTTTATAACAGACGGACAGGCAGATGAATGGATTCAAGCGCCTACTAGACCTGCTTCCAACTTTGGCAGTGCAGGTAAAAATCAATTACACAACTATGAACAATGTGGACCTCAGCAAAAAAGGGGGGAAGAGTTTTGGTCTGGAAGGGTAAGCAGTACCTGCCTCTTTGAAGATTCATGTCTCATTGTCCATTTTCCAATATAGTATTAGTCATTTAAGGGTTATTATTAAAAATACATCAGTAAGAAAAAATGTCAAACTATCTCTCAAAATATAAAAAAATCTTTAGCCATACTCATGATGGGAACACCTTAACAAAAAACAATAAATCAATATGAGTACACAGTATAATGGGTCATGAAGGTGGGAAATTATAACTGCCACTGGAAGAATATGGACTGCACAGGAGAAGACAATTATGCCTTGGAACTTGCTGTGCCAAGTGACTTTTCAAAATGCTGGCAGCAATCTAAACTCTCAAACCAAGTTTTTTAAAGGGGGCTGTTCTTCAAACAAATCAAGTTTCATATCTTACAATTTAAGGCAG
Source organism: Geukensia granosissima (assembly GCA_032357055.1). NCBI lineage: Eukaryota > Metazoa > Mollusca > Bivalvia > Mytilida > Mytilidae > Geukensia > Geukensia granosissima. Next base: position 1,278 of record JAULBM010327178.1, on the reverse strand, counting down.
CTCTACAGTTGAAAATTATATTTATTAATTTAGGTTTATAGATGTTATTTATCCCATATGGTGCCCCTAGGTAGCATCTGCATAATACCCCAACTTCATATAGTATCATCAGATCAAATTACAACTACATCATTGATTGTTGCGAGTGCAACACGTTTTCTGATAAAGCTCAAAGAAATTTCTTTGTCCGCCACCATCCCCACCACTCTCCTTTGTTGCCAGTGCCTCTGGGGATATTTGATCTAAAGGACTTTAATATATTTTCAGTGTTCTTTATTTTATGTACATATGTTTTTTTATCATTTATTATTTTGATTCTACATGTATTATGAATTTTATTTGTAATTTGTTTTGTAATTCAATAGTTGTCCATGCTAACATATGGCAGTTATCTCTTGCTTTCCATGCTGGCGTATGGATTTTTCTTGCTTTCCATCTGACGTTTGGGGTTTAATTTCATTGGCTATCCATGCTGAAGTATAGATTTTCTGGACAATGCTGACACATGAATTGTTTTTATTACTATTCATGCTGACGTATGGATTTTCTTGACTATGCCGATGCATGATTCGTCTGTATTACTATCCATGCTGACATATGGATTTTACTTTCTTTGCTGACACATGAATCTTTTTGTTGCTATCCATGCTGACGTATGGATTTTAATTTCATTGGCGATCCATGCTGAAGTATGGATTTTCTTGACCATGCTGACAAATGAATTGTCTTATTACTATCCATTCTGACGTATGGATTTTCTTAACTATGCTGACACATGATTCATCTTTATTACTATCCATGCTGACGTATGGATTTTCTTAACTATGCTGACGCATGATTCATCTTTATTACTATCCATGCTGACGTATGGATTTTAACCTTGCTGATATATTTTACTTTCCACGTGACACATGAATCTTTTTGTTGCTATCCATGCTTACGTATGGATTTTCCTAATTACTAATCATGCCTACGCATGGTTTATTCTTGCTTTTCCAAACCATGCTTACGCATGGTTGCTTTTCATGATTCCTATGCTTCTGTGTGGAATCATACCCTTGTTTACTATTCATGCTTTGTAAAGATTTTATATTTATTATTCATTATAATGTTTTTAGTTTTACTTGGTTTTTATAAATTTTGTTTCTGTGTTTCTCTATGGATTAGCTTTGTTTTTAAAGTTATGCATTATTTACTATTACAGTTTCTTTCTATGGGTTCACCTTTTTTGTTTCAAATTAGGATTAAGATTGCAGCCACATATATACAAAAATGAAA
>JAULBM010327168.1:0-13212 GCA_032357055.1 Geukensia granosissima | reverse complement strand
AAGCATCGCACAATTAATTGTTTTCGCCCTGAATATGCATGAAATATTTGCAACCAATAAAGTCAATCAATCTAGTTTTTTATATATTCACAAAAAGTAATGCATAGAAAAACCACATTTTGAATGAATATTATATCGAGGGTTCAATAATTTTTTTATGTTACAGTAATGTAACGCTTTTCTGTTATAACTGTATATTTCTGTTAACTGTTTTAATTGTATAGTTTCTGCAGTTACGGCTGCGATTGTATTGATTCTGAATATTCAATTTCTTTTTAACTATAAATGTTTGAATATATTTAAACATTTTCTTAATTTATCTTACAAGATAAAATAGTATATAACATCTAATGGTTACTGTTTGACTATCAACAATCCACAAACATCAGCTAGAAAAGGCCTTACAACAATACAATATGAAACTTTTTAAAAGTGACAATATAAAAAAACATCAGCTGGAAAAGGCCTTACAACAATACAATATGAAACTTTTTAAAAGTGACAATATAAAAAAAATATCATAATTGGGGTGAATGAGAGACAAATTGATCAAAACAAAATTAGATTATGTTAAAAGTAATTCATTAACAAACAGAAAAGCTGGAAGAATTTTCCATTTAATGTTAATTTGACTAGGAAATACGGTATTTGCAGGTTGTAAAACAAGCCATTAAATTATTCCACTAGGACGACATCATAACGAGTATCATTAATAATGAAACATTACAATGTAATGCTGTTGGCCATTTAAACAATCTGGAAATCAGGCATAGATAAGGGACTTGTAGATAATTATCACTTATAAAAAGGATTGTACGGATTCAATTGCGATTATTACATCGGAGAGAAAATGGAAAACGTAGAAATGCATGAATGATGCCAGAGTAACGCAAGATTTTAACTTTTTCTGTTAGATCTTGAGGTTTTGTCAAATTTAAGGTGTTGCTATCGTTCAGTGGTATAATCTGGTTTTTTTTTAAATAATTGAATGAAAAAGGTTTGCGCAACTGTTTTTAAATTTAAATCTTAATAAACTCCATTTCTAATGTTTCTAGTTTTAACTTTTTTGTTTGATAAATAAATAGAAATTTTGCAAACATCTGAAAAGATAACACAAATAAATGTCATTTTAAAAAATATGGAATGCATGTCCCACATAAATGATAACAAATGAAAATTTTAAGATGTGAGGTAAATGTCATAAAAGAGAATAACAGAAGATTTAACAAATCTAGAGATACAAGGATTGAATACTAATTCCGGTAAAAGGTTTCAAACCGAATAAATAAGTAAACGTAAAATAATACTGCTCTGACCTGAAAAGGAAAATGTACATCTAAAAATTCATTTAACGCAAAGATAACCTTATGACTACAATTCCTGACTGGAACATGTTGTGCGGTTGATATGTTAAGTGGATTCCAACGCTCACCTAACAAGTGTTCAAAGGGGAAAATAAGAGGAAAAAAGCAATAAAGCACAATCTTTAAAAATCAAACAGACAATTAAACACCTTCCACTAGATACAGCACATGTGATACCTGAGCTACAATAAATGAACTAAACAAAGTTTCATGCAAAAAGAAAATACCTCTCTAATGAATGCTCGCAGTTACTTCAAGTATGCACAGGCTAACATTCCTGATTATAAGACATCAAACTTCTCAACAAAGTATGTCCGACGATTAAAACCATGTTGTCAATAAACACGAGGAAAGACAAGATGGATGCAATGCCAAATTTCTTAATATCTGAGTTGCGTAGGGATCGTTGTATTAATCACTAATATCTGTACCAACAATACAAAAGTTTTAATGTTGGCATGACAATGTCGCACTTCTACCTTTTTTGGTATTAGTTTGTTAAACGGAACGGTGAGATTAAATAGATCAATTTAAAATCTGTATGTTTGTCTAAAAAAAAATAGTACATAAAAACCCTGTTCAATTTTAAATCAAAATCTTTAAAGGTGGTACGGTAATCATCCATTTTTCTAGGATTTTGAAGTAGAAAAATGATTTGATATTTCAACAAAAGCCTGAAAATAATGTGTTGAAGTAATTTAACGATTTTCAAATCTGTCATAAAGCTACTTCTCATTTACTGTAAATTTGAAGTTTTTTTAACGTCCAGTGCGGTGTCTTAACATATGGTCTCAGTTTTCAAGTTGTATCCAGCATTTACTTCATATTCTTGCGTTATAGTAAATAAATGGTTCCGAAGATACCATAGAGACGGCTAAAAATTGTTGTTAGAAGACAGACATTATCAGAAAAACCAGAAAATTAAGACAAAACACGAAAATCTACAAAAACAAGGGCGATTTAAGGTGCACTGGAATGTTAAGCAACACATGTTTCACTAGCGGCACCCGTCGTGTTACTCAGTCTTCAAAGATGGTGGTTGGTTACAATCGTTGTTAGTCATAACGGGTAAAGGAATGGACTTGTTGTAACGTCAGTGAGGCGATATCAAAATGAAGAGAATGGGTAAATGTCAGAGATACTGCACTCCAACCACGAGGAAACTGACTGGGAGAATGTCACCAAAAGACCTTCAACAAGGGTGGAATACCGTTGGTTGTGAAAAACTCTAAATCGCCGAAGTAAAAATCGTATATACGTAAATTAATACTGTTATTACCTGAATATGATCAAAGATGAACATGTAACAAACACACACAAAGACAAACCAATGACCGAAATTTCTGGGGTGCCTGAGTGGCCGAGTGGTCTAAGTTAGTTTAAGCTTAGCTGTACAGATCACTGTAGCCTATCAAGTATTCGGCGTGTGTTCTCGCCTAACTTTGCACCATATTCGAACTCGAATCGCACGTGATAAGGTTTGTCCGTTTCCTGCCCAAGGTCGATGCTTCTCTACGGTACTACTTCCTCCACCAGTAAAACTGACCGACGTGATATGACTGAAACATTGTGGAAAGCGACGTTAAACCCCAATCAATCAATCAAACAAACAAACCAAAATTCCTGACTTGAGATCTGTTGTTTTTTTTTAATGAATATTTCTTACCAAAACGAATATTTTAACGTATTATCTATTTTAGAATATTATACAGACATGGAGTACAGAGCACTTAACCATTCCTGGACTCGTTGTTCTATATATTGATCGTTCACAAGTAAGTTTTCATGCCATCATTTTAGACAGCACCACATATTATTTGCACTAATTAATGTCCCAATTATAGCTTTTCTTTGTATCAATTGAATAGGGAATCTATCATTGTTAGCCGTGGATGATCGAATTTTCTACAGTTACAATAGTGCTTTTTAATCGCGATCCTTGGCTAACAGGACCTGTATGAATGCGATTATCAGTCGATTTTCGACCGATGACGTGCAGTGAAGCGGACTTAAATTAACGACTCAAAAGTTGTCAGTTCAACTTTCTAGATTGCATACTTTACAATTATCAACAGCTAACAGTGAAGAATACTATTTTACAAACTGCTTGAGTTGTGAAGCAAAATTTCTACAAATATTGATATTATAAATATGACATTGTTAATGTTTTTTTAATTGACACTTATTACAAGTAGTTGAGTTTGATAGTTCACCATTCCAATATTTTTGGATATTTTTATTAATGGCGAAGTAAGAAGTGTACTCCAACGCTCTCCCATTCCATCGATATGAAATATGAAATTAGTACAATTTTTAATATCGACAAGAACAAATAAAGGTCATATGACAGATGCACTGCTTAACTGCATAGTGTTGCATCCATAATAAACAATGCTCCAAATTTTGGTTAATGTATCAAATCTACATACACTTTAGTTGTGGGCATACTTTGAAGTTGTATTCCATTTTATAGATATGGAGTATGAAAGAAGAAGGTCCAGAAAGGTTTGATTAAAGCCCGAAAACTTATTTTATTCTTAATATAATATTTACTAAAACTGAAAAAGGGACGTTCTCAATGTGTATTTATGGTATAAAAGTGAACGTGCTTAAGTTATTGGCGTCAATGAAAGACGTAAAAAAACATTGTAAAATGTCGAAAAGGCAATATTATTGTTGATTTTGGGAGGCTTTTGGCTCTAATGGTATTGGCCGCATTTGTGTTACGCCAAAATATTTACACCTATGATTTTTCTCATTAAACTGTATAAAATATTAAACTTTTGGTGTAACTCGATTGCGGCCAAACTGAAATGGTAAAAAATGTAAAATTGTATAAAGCAGACGTTTTTCGTCTTATTTGTTAGTTTAAGGCGATGTTTGAGCAGTTAAAATCACTAAATCTGACAATTTTAATCATGAATATGAAATAATATTTAAAGAAATGATAATATAGATTGCAAAGATATATAATTTAAAATGTATGATTAACTTTATTTTTGAGACTGAAACTCCTTTACTGGGTTATTTTCGGGTAACGTGTTTGCTGTTTTTATTTAACGCGTTGTTTTGCTGAAGTTATTTGTCGGGTTTCGTGTAAATTGATAAGAATGCAACGCCAACCAGTATCTGATTTCTCCTTCGTCGTGAAATGATATTTGATTTCTATTAAGCCCGTGCCCGGTACCCTCTGTACAATCCTTTCCTATTTTGTGTCATGTAATATTTGTTGACATAGGTAATTACAGTCTACAACTAGGCGTTTTAACATTGGAGTGATTAGCATGTAACCATTTAATTTTTGTTCGGGATAATGAAATAGAAGAAAGGTGATATGGTGTAAATATTCATGACACTAAATCTCAAAGAAAATTCCAAGCAAAGGAACAGCGTTTTGATTGCTGTTCACAGTAAGGCCTTCAACACGGAGTAAAAACTCGCACCTCACAGTAAGTTCAAGAAGGTTCCTAGCAACTTTAGATTCTTTGTCTTTTTTTCAAAATATTTTCTAAATTGTCTTTGTAGGAGCGCCTGTGTGCCTATAATTTTTATTCTCAACATTATAGTTTAAGTCCAGCGAATAATTTACAAAAGGTCGTAAGTTGTTAACTAGCGGTTGTAACTTACATACGTAACACGGGACTTACGAGTAATCGTAAATCTTTCGACTGTTTTTGAATTGTTGCCCTTTATTACTGCTATCAGTCCTTTTTTCATCACAATAGACGGATTCAGAATTTTCAACTTCCGTCCTCTTTAAATGTGCGCAATCTCAGTGTCCTCGTTAATGACGTCATAAATAATGAAAAGCAACCATAGCAATGATGTTCCTAGAATTCAGTTGCATTTTTGAAATGTTCCATTGTCATCCGAAATGTTCCAGTTTCATACTGCATATTTCACCAACATTTGCGTACGAGTTTCCCCACCGGAAACATCAAAAGGTTGCTCCTCCAACTACATCTGGTTTCATTTAATCATGAAAAATGTAACTATATTAACACATATTGATCCCATCAGTTAGAGTTTTTCATAACATCCTCATTAGGATATGAACAATAATTGAACCATGTGTTATGTGCTAATTAATGTCAAGATATACTTCCCTTCTAATCAATCAAAAGGCATTGCAAAATGCCTTTTGATTACTAAAAAATAATTATGATATATGTACTTTTCCATAGAAATGAATCAAGGCTATGTTGCACTTTACTGTCCAAGTGAATATTGAATGGACAGAGACAGGACAAACTAAAGAACAAGAGACAGACAAACTGTAAAAGAGGAAGTGATATATTAAAGAACTAGAGACAAGACAAACTAAAGAACAAGAGACAGACAAACTTTAAAAGAGGACATGATAAACTGAGGAACAAGAGACAAAACAAACTAAAGAATAAGAGAAAAGATAAACTATTAAAGAGGACATGAAAAATTCAAGAACAAGAAACAGGACAAACTATAAAACAGACCGGATAAGAACAAGGGACAAGACAAACTATAAAACAGAGACAAAACAAACTATAAGACAGAGACAGGACAATCTAACGAACAAAAGATAGGACTAACTATAAAACAGAGAACGGACAAAATGAAAAAACAACTTAGAATACACGATAAACTATAAAACAGATACAGGACAAACTAAAGAACAACTTAGGAGACAGGATAAACTATAAAACAGAGACATAGCAAACTGAAGAAAAACTTACGAGACATGATATACTAAAAAACAGACAGGATAAATTATACAATAGACAGGACAAACTTAAGAACAAGAGACAAGACTGCCTATAAAACAGAGACAAAACATAGACAGGGCAAACACAAGAAAAAAGGACAGAAAAACTATAAACCAGAGATAGAACAAATCAAAGAACAGTTTACGAAACAGGATAAACTAAAAAACGGACAAGACAAACTGTAAAACAACTTACGAGACAGGATAAACTATAAAACAGACAGGACAAAATAAGAACAACTTAAGAGACAGGATAAACTATAAAACAGACAGGACAAACTAAAGAACATCTTACAAGACAGGATAAACTATAAAACGGACAAGACAAACTAAAGAACAACTTACAAGATAGGATAAACTATAAAACTGAGACAGGACAAACTAAAGAACAACTTACGAGACAGGATAAACTACACAACAGAAACAGGACAAACTATAGAACAAATTACGAGACAGGATAAACTATAAAACAGACAGGACAAATTAAAGAACAACTTACGAGACAGGATAAACTATAAAACAGACAAGACAAACTAAAGAACAACTTACGAGACAGGATAAACTATAAAAATGAGACAGGACAAACCAAAGAACAACTTACAAGACAAGATTAACTACAAAACAGACAGGACAAACTAAAGAACAACTTACGAGACCAAATAAACTATAAAACAGAGACAGGACAAACTAAAGAACAACTTACGAGACTGGATAAACTATTAAACAGACAGGACAAACTAAAGAACAACTAACGAGACAGGATAAACTATAAAACAGACAGGACAAACTAAAGAACAACTTACGAGACAGGACAAACTAAAGAACAACTTACGAGACAGGATAAACTATAAAACAGACAGGACAAACTAAAGAACAACTTACGAGACAGGATAAAATATAAAACTGAGACAGGACAAACTAAAGAACAACTTACGAGACAGGATAAACTATAAAACAGACAGGACAAACTAAAGAACAACTTACGAGACAGGATAAACTATAAAACTGAGACAGGACAAACTAAAGAACAACAAACGAGACATGATAAACTATAAAACAGAGACAGGACAAACTATAGAACAACTTAAGAGACAGGGTAAACTATAAAATAGAGACAGGACAAACTAAAGAACAAGAGGAAGATATATAATCACAACAAGGAATAAGAATTTACATTTTACATGACATATACTAAAAAATTAGGAGAGGTGGGATGATTGTCCACGAGACAGCCACCCACTAAATAACAGTTGAAATTAAAGTTATACAGGTCCCATTACGGTCTTCAATTATGCACCGGAGTCCATACCATAATAGAGAATGTAAAATGCCCCAAAAATGGAAACTTGTTATAACACACGGCAATCGACCTAATCAAATGAAAAAAATGGTGAACGAATAATAATCAATAACCCTGTAAACAACGACAGCCACTGCACTACAAGTTCCTGGCTTGGGACAGGCACATTAAGTACGTGGCGGAGTTAAACAGCATGTGAGCTTCAATCTTCCCACTAACCTTTACCAGTGACAAAAAACAATTAAAACAAACGATAAAAATAAGTTGAAATGAATTTAACACTTGAGATCGTTACTGAAAATCAACAACAAATACAATTAAAAGTAATACATCATACACCATACAACAAAGTTATCGATCTCGTCAGATAAATACGTACATTTCGGTTTATTTTGGCTTTAGTAAATGATCAACCACTCATATATCTGATATGTATAACAGACAGTGCACTTACAACCATTAAAAATAGTTTTTCAATTGTTATGTGGGTATCAATAAATACAGCAAAAAAGCTCAATTACGTTTATAGCATCAAGAAATCATTGGTTTTTTTTATCCATTTTGTTTTGATAACAGCGTATATCCATTTTACTGGCTGTGCAAATGCGTCAATAGTAAATTCAATTTGCGATCATCAAATCGTCAATAAATGCTTGCAAATCTTCAAATTCAATTCTGAAATCTCCTAAAAATACCAGCATTAACGTAAACCAATAACTGCAAAACAAATATGCAGTAAAAGGGGTTATTAAAGAAATTGAATTATTGGATATTTAAAAAGAAGGGGGCTTTTATTCCCAGTTTATTTTTACATCGCTTTGTCTATTCAATGGTCTATGATGGTTAACATACCTAAAATCATAACAAACCATAGCAGCGATAAAAGTGGCACTTCTTAGCATTTATCGAGGTAACGGGGGAAACACTTAAATAAAAAATATACATATAAAACAGTATCACTTATCCTTTAAGTATGTAAAATAGGCAAAACTTTATTTCTCTTTATTCCTACGTTGGCAAAATCATTTAAATTCACAATAACTGGACCATTTTATTTCAAAATCATGACTATTTTCTCTGGACTGGCCTTTTCGTGAAACTATATTTTTTACAAAAAAATATGTTCGTCATCTGTTCATACGTTGTAAAACTACTAAAATTTACGAAAAGCAGAAATTAACCAAAATTTATGCTTATGTGAAAACAAGATTATCTAGTCTAGGCAAAAAGTCTTAATCTAGTGTTGTATAGCTCTTACAAAACGTTATTCTTACATGCAATTTTAATGCTTTTCCTGCAAATGATGTGTAATTAGAAGGCATAATTAGCGTCTAGCGTGCAAAATACTGGCTATTTCTTACATAATTGTCATGTTAAAAGTTTTTGTACATAACATTGCATAAGGAAGTACGGAACTATGACCTTTTACTTCCTTGGGGGATGTTCGTTGTTTTCCTTTTTGCCATCATTAGTTCCATTATTGTATCTATGTATTTCATAGATTATCTAGTATGCTTCTTATGGTGGCAGGCTTTAGAGGATGAGTACACACATATTTGTTTATCCCGCAACATAGTGTGTTTCTATCACCAAAGAGTTTGAAACTTCAGTGATAATTTTGGTGGGGTCCGTATAACTAATAGATTTATATTCATTTTTATTGTTTGTTTTTGTTGTGTTCCCTTTTGTTCTTATTATTGCACGTATCAGGAAGGTTAAGACTTGTAATCCTGCGATGGGTTCAGTTAACATTACAGCAAAAGGTGCACGTTTCGTTTAATTTTTTAATTAATCAAAGTAATATTAAGCTGTTCTTTGCTATTAAATTGTTTGATTGAATGTTGTTTAACATCCAGCAGCAACCATTTCAAACCGGATTTTAACGTGCTATCTCACGAAAGCAACAGTCCCCAGGAAGACATATCACCGTATACAGACACATCATTTTGATTCTGGACCGTTTGCCCTTACTCCTTAATGCGCCGTGCTTAGCAGTGATGCAGTCAATATCAATTTTAATGTCTTAAGTTTGTCCAGGCCAGGATTGAACCCACGACCTTCCGCTTCGAGGCTTAGTTTATTTTAAACATATTTTATTTGCTCTCAGCAAAATAGATCAGACACAAGTAATTCATACTTATAAAGTCATCTCCGTACCATATAATGTATAACAGTAACATATTTATATGAGCATGGATATTCTAACAGACATTTAGATATAAAACAGTATATAAACATTGTATCAACTGAAAATTATAGGCACAGAAAAAAGGAAAATAAGGCTATTGGCGGTGTGCTGATGAGCTGACGATGATGATAAGTATGATACTGAATTGTTTTTATAATACGCAATAAGGAACTTTTTCGATTTTGTAATGAAATTCTGAGCATGCTAGAAAAATGCTTCCAGGCTTCTTTGCTATTATTACAGTAAGCCGTATATGTATGTAATTGGTTTTTTTTTGTGTTTGGGAAGATGATTGTCCCATAAATATTGACCCACATATTAAATTTATTTATTTATTAATATATTAAAACATGATAACTGGAGTGTTCTTTGAACAGCAATATTGGTAACAGTTTGATATCAAATGTTAAATTTTTAAAATCTTTTTAGGTGCATTTTTACTATTGATTTGTCACACCATTGTACCCGATTAGGTGGCGGGGTTGAGCTCTCATGCACTGGTTGAAACCTGCTACATTGTACATTTAATACTTAATTATCTTGTCCTAAGCCAGAAACCTGTACTCAAATGTTTGTTGTCATAAGTTTTTTATTCATTTACCATTTTTCAATAGATTAGGACGATTGTTGCATTTTATGAATAGTTTTAGTGGCCTTTTACAGCTTCCGCTATGGTAAGGAAGGTGGTTCATTGTTGAAGACCGTAAAGGGACCAGTAGGAGTTTAAATTAGACTGTTATTTGGTAGATGGCTGCCTCATGGACAATTATGTCATATCACCTATTTTTATATTCATTTACAGTTATGGATTTATGTCTTGAGAGAATATCAGCTTGACTGCTTAACTATTTTATCAACGCTGTCAATTCTGTTGTCCCATGTCCAACATTTACGTTGTCACGATTTTATACAGTTTTGTTTTAGTCGATTTAATGTTTTCACAATTACGTGTCGCTGAAAGTGGATTGTAATGATAGGGGAATACATTTACAGTCGATCAATTATATGAATTGCCGTTAATAGCTATCTTTGAACAGCGTATGACAGAGAACGTAGACTAGTCCACCAAATAGAAAAAATATCATAAAGCTGTTAGCAGATAGATAAGAAAAATTAAAGCATTTCTTGACACCTATTACAAATAGATATATTACAAATTGAAGCACTGTGTGGCCATTTCGGTGATTTTCAACTCGTCAGCAGTGCTAGCAGTAAAAATGTTAGGAATCCGGTAAAAAAACAATGGCATTTAATAAGCACAAACCTCAGAGCCTAAACAATTTAAATGAACAGGAGTCGAAACTTAGCTTAGGGTTACCTCTACATCAGAAGGAAACGCCTTAGAAATAAAGTTTTGAAGTAAACATCAAGGAGACATTGTATTCCCGCAGTGAGCTTTTAGAATTTTACTTATCCACCAATGTCTGTCACACTTCAAATCTGTCACAACGCTGAAAATTTGGTTTGGTTTATTGATCTTGAATTTCACACAAAATCGAATTAAAGATGTAAGAAACATCACAGGTGTAGAACATGTATCAGTTTCGTTTGTTCAGGCATCCGTTTTGGGTATTGTCTTGACTGACACAATTTTAATTTATGGTTTGGAGGACCAAAGACTTGGTCCTGCGTACCCTGATGAAGGTAAATCTAGAAAATCGCTCTGTACACAGGTGAATTTATACTATATGACATTCGAGCATTGTTTTTGGCCCAAGCATTTGGCTTAAACATAAAAATTTGCTATATTTATTATTCTTGATCTGTATTGAAAATGCCAACATGAATTTCGACTTGCTTCTTTGATTAATTCTACAAAGGTAATGTAGCACATAAAATTTGTTTTAAATGTGAAAAATACAAAACAATTACATGAACTGATACATATACAAAATTTGAACAAATTTTTCGATTTTGATATAGATCGCATAAAAACATCAGAGCAAAACTTTGCATAATTACACCAAGATGGCCGACTAAAGCATGTAAAATCCGCACAAGATTACATGTAATATTTTATAAGATATTTTTTTCTGAAATAATTTATTTACGTTGAATTTAAATTTCAACCTTGAGCAAAAAGCTAAAATTATGTGTCATATTGTTTGTTAATAATGATTGAGATATCATATCATACATGTTGTAATTGTTGTTGATCATTTTAGTCTATACAAATTTCTGTATTGAATTATATGTAGTGTTGCACAAGAAAAATACTTTTTGGAATAATTTATTCATGCTTATAAAAATTTCACCTGGTACTTTTTATATTTTTAAAGATTTGGATAATATTTTTATATAAATTTTTGCCATGAAATAAAATAAGCAATGTTTCAGGGGTTTCAAAGGGAACGGAAAACTCGAGAGACTCTCTCATTACTTAATTCTGAGTGTCAACGGGTTTTTTCTTACAAATCATGGTAAATAGGGAGAGAATCCGACTTGCCGTTTTCGAATTGTGGTTACATATACAACTGTGAATATCTTAACAAATTGATTCTTATTCGTACCGTTTAAAAATAATAAAACGATTTCTGAGGTGTTCGGAAAAAAATATTGTCATCTCTTCCGAGTTAAATAAACCATATAATAATTCTTAAGGTTGTTGACTCAGTCAGAAAACAGATAGAAGATAAACGTTGAAACAGAATTCATTTTTTCTAACACCGCAAGAAATCAAACATCAGTAAATATACCAAGAAAAAAAAGTATAATATTTTTTCAGATTGGCAGTAGGTCAATTTAGAGGACGGATCTTCCGGCATAGGATCAGCATTTCAATGGGCACAACATGTTCCAGTAGTACAAAGATAATTACCTTTAAATAGTTGATGTTCTGTCACTAAAAGTGTGAGCTTGAAATTATCTCATAAATTGGTCTTCATCTTGAAAAAGTCCTAAGGAAATACTAAAATAAAACTCTTCAAAAGAGAGCATTGTGGTTGTCGAATAAATTACTACAACAAGGATACATTAAATCAAGTTAATAATCTTCCCTCCTTAAATTCTATCGCCATCATAAATGGTTTGATCCATTTGGTATCAGTGTATCACAACTAGTTATAGACCAGTTATCGGTAATTCAACAATAAGTTGGCCTCTTCTGAGATTGAAGTTAGATTTTAAGGATTCCACGACAGGTGTTGCGCGAAAGACTGAGGATGCTTACCCTGTTGGATCACCTGATCCTACTTCTGTTTTGTAAAGGAGTTCGTTAATCTCAAGCTTTTGTTCTTTTTGTTTTCGTTTTATTTTTATGCACTTGTGATATCTCACATGGGTATTTTACACTGGACTCTGAAAAAACGGTCAATTTGTACTAGTGCACGGTGTTTTCGTGTCTTAGTTTATACGTTGAAAAACTTGTAAATATGATTTTACATACTTACATTTAATGTTTTCGCCATCTCCGACTGGATGCTGAATACACCCCTGTTTTTTATAAGTGTACAATATGCTGCTCGCCTTTCTATATCATTTACAACGTGGAATCATTTCTTTAGTATATTTTTTAGTTGTTATCTTGTTTTTGATACAAATCTGGGTAGAATCTGTTTTACTGGTCCCCGGAAGTTGTAAATAACAACAATAAATGCGCATGACGTTTGAACTCTGCGAC